>CAUYRH010042119.1:0-73756 GCA_963574655.1 Perodicticus potto | reverse complement strand
AAGCTGTCACCCTGGAGAGAGTGCCATGACATCACAGCTCACAGCAACCTCCAATTCCTGGGCTCAAGCGAGTCTCCTGCCTCCGCCTCCCAAGTAGCTGGAACTACAGGCACCCGCCACAACGCCCCGCCATTTTTTGGTTGCAGCTGTCATTGTTGTTTGGCGGGCCCAGGCTGGATTCGAACCCGCCAGCTTAGGTGTACGTGGCTGGCGCCTTAGTCCGTTGAGCCACAGGCGCCGAGCCGCCATGGGCACTCTGAACCTGTGCTCAGGGTCACAAACCATTGTCTATAGCAGTGGAACCAGAAACCGGTTTCATGGAAGATTTTGTCCACAGATTGGGAAGGAGGGTGGTATGGTATTGATATATGAGTCTGCAACAATTGATTTATTATTTTCTCTGTGTAGTCAAACCTCTCTGCTAACGATCATTGGTATTTGCAGCAGCTCCCAAGAGCTAGCATCACCACCTCTGTTCCACCTAAAATCATTAGGCATCAGATTCTCAGAAGGAGTGTGCAACCTAGATCACTTACATGTGTAATTTATAGTAGGATTAGAGCTCCTATGAGAATCTAATGTCACAGCCAATCTGATAGGAGGTAGAGCTGAAGCAGTGATGCAAGCAATGGGGAGTGGCTATAAATACAAATGAAGCCTCACATACTCACCCACCCGGCCCAGTCCCTAACAGGCCATGGACTGGTACTGGTCCTTGACCTGGGGATTGCGAACCACAGGTCTGGTCACTCTGACTCAACTCCTCATCTGGAGAAACACAGGGCTTAGGGGAAGGGAAGAGGTGCCTATCTCTACTCACGTGGCCAGTGAACAGATGTTTTTGTGGCCGCAGAAGGGTAGGCGGACTGTGGCAAAGGCTCTGCCCTGGTTGAACATTTCTGTCACTTGAGAAGGCAGGTAGCTAGTGGAGGCCATTAGCACCTTCCCAAAGTACCCAGTCCAAGTGGTGGGTTCCTCTGGAGGTCTAGAAAGAAAGAAATGACACCAGACGTATGAAGTTGGATTCTTCCCTGTGAGAACTACCACATGCTATCCACACAAAGAAAAGACAGCTCTAAAAGCCGAGGGTGACATTCTCCATATTTCATAGAAAAAAAAAAGAGGGTTGGTAAAAACACAGTGCGACTCAAGGCTCTGGGTCCTCCAGGGGGTGTGTTCTGTCAGGTGACTAGGCCCCCCCTTGCAGCAAATGTGAGGACATCTAGGGCCTAACTGATGACCACTGCCAGATCGCTGTAGTAGGGTGTTTCCGAAAACATTGACTATAAACCCTAAATTATTCTTTTCCTATGGCCCATTTTTGTTGTTCACCTTTTATATGTTTTGTTCTCACAAATACCCCTTTGAGTAACACACAGTATGAACTGTACTAATCCTCGTGGAATGTACTTTTTGAAATTTAAGAAGAGAAAAAAGATGGCCCCTGTTTACCATACATATTCACTCTAATAATACATAGTTTAATCAACTGCTTTAAAAGTCTTTTTGCTTACCTGTGGGCAGGTTAGAGACCCAGTAGTCATTCCAGTGGGCAATCTAATCCCAAGTGCTTTTGTTCAAGGGGAGTGTGAAGAGGGCACATTTGCACTGACTAGAAGATGTCCATCTGGACAGTTATGCTATGCCTCATTGTCTAGTGTCCTGACGAAAGAGACAACCATCACTGCTGAGCCTGGCTGTGGCAACACTTGGCTGGCAGACAGTGCTAAGGGCAGGACAGTTCTGAGCTTATGTTTTCATCCTGCCAGTAAATGGGAACAAAGCATTTTATATTTTTTTAAACAAATGTATCTTTGCAACTCACTTTTCCTTCACAGTCTCAAGTTTGAAGATGTGCACAGTCTCGGTGTTGCTAGATGCAGAGAGGAACATGCCATCCATGCTGAAGGCCAATGAGCAGATGCTAACACACCTAGGGAGACAGTGCACAGGTGAAAGGAGGGCTGCACTTCTGTCACCACCAGTAAACACTATGAGATAACTAGGAACATTTCTCCAGGGATTTTTAACTGAAGTGACCAAAAAGAAAAGCTCTTATCACAGCATACTTGGGTCTCTGATATTTTTCATTCCTCCCCAGCCATCTTCTCACCAATTTTCTTGAGAGGAAAATGTTTGAAAGGCAATACCAAGTAAGAGCAGTTCTTTAATATTCTTAAACAGCCAATTTTCTTTGCCAGCCCAAGTAACAAAGGGAATCAGGATTTCATTAAACCATTTTCAGCTGAATTAGGATGAAACCTCAGCCCCAAGGCTAGTAAAAAACTCAGTAATTTAAATTTAAATTACAGCAATTCTTATCAAGTCAAAGGGTAAATCAGTAACCTTGATAATACTAGAATATTTTTTTTTTTTGAGACAGGGTCTTCCTCTGTCACCTGGACTGGAGTGGTGCCATAATAGCTCACTGTGGCCTCTAATTCCTGGGCTCAAGTGATCCTCCTCCTGCACTGGCCTCCCCAAATTCTAGGATTACAAGTATGAATCACCGTACCTGGCCTAGTATATCTTAAAAAAATCACTGTAAAAACCTGAAAGCTATTAAATTAAATGTGAATTTCTTCATAGCCCTAAAACCAGAGACTTTTAGCTCTATCAATTACAGTAAGGTGTAATTCAATAAAACATTTACTGAGTGTTTACAACGTACAGAGCATTGCACTTGAGCTGTGGGGATTAGACAGGAGTGGGTTCTTGCCCTGAGGGTGCTTATAGTGGGGATATATGTGGGGAGGGGTAGCTATTAAATTTGCTACGCACGGAAGGCAGTGCTAATAAGCAGTGAGAGTGCAGGGTCAGGGACTGTCTCCTGGACAGAGGTGCTGGATTCGGACACAGAAGACTTAAAGGTGGTGGTCAGGCAACCAGACAAGTATTCCAAGCACAGTGCATGAACAACCCCAGTGAAGAAAAGAGATGTGCTCTTCTGAGGAACTCAATATATAGCATGGTTGGAACAGGACACAACAGGGAAAGTGAAATAAATAAGGGTGCAAAGAAAGGGCCAGATGCTAGAAGGCGTCAGGAACCCTGGCAAGGAGTCTGGAGTTAATCCCATAGACAGCAAGAGCAACAAGATTATCAGGTGGGGTGTGATCTCATTATACTTAGGTCTTCAAAGAAAAGCCTGGGTTCACACGGAAGAATGACCTGCCTGTGGGGACACCAAGAGGGTGCGAGGTTGAATGGTGAAGTGAGCAGGGAGGGCAGTGCATAGGAAGATGCAGAGAAAACACCTTGGGCACCTGAATCCACAGATGGGAGGAAGAAGCAAAGCCAGGTTCCTCTGGTCTGGGCATGGGGAAGGTGGCCAGGGGTGACACTGACCAAGAGGGTGATAAGTAGCTGGGGGCATAAGACAACTCGATGGTCTGCAGCACCCAGTGTCAGGTGGGCAGGAAAACCATGGGTGAACCCCACAAAAGAAGCTGTGAGGGCAAGACAGCAACACACACAGCTCCCTGACCCTGTGGGGTGAGACAAAGCTCTGGGGTCAAACCAGGTGCAGGAGGAGGGATCTGAGAGGGAGCAGCAGGGGAAACTAGGAGGCAGTGACTGAGGGGCTGCAGCATTCTGGGACACAAAGGCACAGGACATGATAGCAGACAGTGGGAGAGTCCCTGAGAAGTTGGGTGGGGGGCATTACAAGTTATTGAACACACACTTCCTGAGCCAAGTCCTCTTCTCTGTGCCTGACCTCAGGGGAGGGAGGCACAGCTGATCATGGTCCACTTAAAACAAGGAACCAGAGACCCAGAGGTGAAGTGCTGCTGACCAAGGACACACAGGCACAAGGGGTGGCCCAAAGACCTGACCCAGGGCCCTGGCTCCAGAGCCTGAGTCTCCATCTATCCTATTCCATGTGGAGGGACATTCCTGCCTCTACAGCGAGAGTGAGTGCCAGGCGCAGAGATGGGATGTCTACAGGGAACTCCAGGTGACTTCCCGGTTTAAAAAAAAGAGTCTAAGCCATTAGGGGTGACCGGGGAGTTGAATGGAGGTTCTCAGAGAGTAAAGAACAGGAAAGGAGCATGCTGACCAGGGGAGGACATTAGGCTGTAACCAGATCAGCCTAAGACACCACAAGGCCTGGCTTGGTTACTTCAGTTTCTCCAAACCTTTGGGCTTTCTGGACATCACTCTGCATCCAGGTGGGGTCAGAGGCAAATGGAAATCTAGTTTGCTTTTATAAAAATGTTCTTTAACTTCTATTATAAAACTGACTGCAAAATCTCACTTGGTAATCCAGTTCGGCTGCAAATGCTTTTGCATTTATTTATTTATTTTATTTTTTTGAGACAGAGCCTCAAGCTGTCACCCTGGGTAGAGTGCCGTGGCATCACAGCTCACAGCAACCTCCAACTCCTGGGCTCAAGAGAGTCTCCTGCCTCTGCCTCCCAAGTAGCTGGGACTACAGGTGCCCGCCACAACGCCCGGCCATTTTTTGGTTGCAGCTGTCGTTGTTTGACTGGCCGGGCTGGATTCGAGCCGGCCAGCTCAGGTGTAAGTGGCTGACGCCTTAGCCCGTTGAGCCACAGGTGCCAAGCCAATGCTTTTGTATTTAATTGGAATTTTCCCTGTGTTTCCTTAAGTTCCCACTTGTTTAGTCATAGATAATATACAACTGAAATCCAAAGATTAATAGCACCTCCAGAATCAATTTTGGAGATTTATATACTTTACCTCTTAACTCCTCTCCGGAATTCAAAGAGTTTTTGTCCCTCTGGAATGGAAAATACCCTAATCACGGTCCCCTGTGACAGGGAAAGAAAAAAATGATTTTAGCTGAGTAAAAATAGATTTTTGCTATTTCTTTCACTCCTCAGACTACAAATGAACCGTGTGATATGTTTTCAGCAACAGCTCGGAGCTGGGTCAACAGGGAACCTAGAAGTACGCTTCTCTGTGCCTAAGCTCTCCAGGGGCCCCAAATAGACCATGACCATGCTCCGGGCCACAGGCATACAAAGACACCCTGGGTTCTACTATTTACTCGCTATTAAATCTTCTCTTTCCAGCAACCTATTTTAACTTACTACTTATTCTAAACACTAATAGCCTTGAGGTCAAATGTGGAAAATAATGCAGTTTAAACTATTAATAAAAACCTAGGCCAAGCCCTGCACAGCAGGAAGCACTGCCAAGCTCTGTGGTCTGAGGCGGCCTCTGGTGCCCACTGAGGTCCTTTCCCACCATTTTCAACTGAGTTACTGATCAAGAGATCCAACTGGTTGAATATTACTTAACCCTTAAAAAGAGTAAATCCACACTTATAAAATGCTAAGACATATATAATACTAAGACAAAAGAAAATAAGAATACATGGTGTGCTGTAGTGCCTTGCTTTGAAATGAAGTAAACTGAAGATGCCAACTTTCCCCATCACTCCCTTATTTCCTTCTCCCAGATAAGTTAATAGGGATTTGTAGATGATGAGACAGAATGAAAACATCTGGGTAAATAAATGAGACAATAGCCAAGAAAATAAAAATGAATGGGACTTTCAACATTTGAATATTAAAAGAATATTACCAAATGACAGTATTAAATCAGCATAAGAAATAAAAAGGAAAACCTTAAATAAAACAGGTAGCATTTTAAATCTACAGTGTAGGAAGAATTATTTAACATTTAAATATTTAAAAAATTCAAACTGTTAAATATGAATTAGAGAGATCAAATCTCACATCCATATATAAAATAACCAAGGCAAAGGTTTTATTTTTTATAGTTCAAACTTTTTAATTGTTTAATGCCATATCTATCTCATAATACTAATTAAGAGATGATGACATTACATGACTGCAAGATCCTTGAAAGTAGGATTAAGTCATTTACCTGGGTGGGCCCAGAAGGACTGAGAAGGCAAGACACACTAATCTCACAAACTAAAAGGATTCTGTGTAAAAGCAAATCACGTCTTTGCTCTCTATAGCTCAGAACAAATGTATTCTATTTTTATTGGCCTTGAAATTCCATTTGGTGTTTTAGGGTCTTTGTAAGCTAATAAAAAAAACTTAATGATGAGATTTTGATTAATCAGGAAATAATGCAATTTCATGGCCATTTCAATACCACCAAGGTAAAAGAAAATGACAAGGTGATGCTGTGATAGTCTAGCATGATCAGAAGCCAAGTCAGGCCTGGAGTCTAATCCCTTTGTCACTGCCCAACTGCGTGACCGTGGGCACATTGCTTCACCTCTCTGAGCTCTTGACATAAAATGGAAAATGTCTTCCTTGCTGATGGGGATCCAATGACGTAATGAGGACAAAGGACCTAATATAACTCATGGCACAGAAGTCATCCATAAATGGCAACACCATGGGTATGAGATTCCAGAACAAAGACCCATGCCAGAAAATTAAAGTGAGCCGACTTTTTAGTATATTTCATTTGGTTTGTAGGTTAGAAGGAGAGGTGACTTTTGGGAGATTTAGGATTTCAGGTAGAAGCAAAATTAAATCAAAATCAAAGTCAAATTCCTCAGTGGGCAAGTGAAGAGCAGGAAGAGATAAAAAAAAGGCAAGAGTGGAAGTTCCATCAAGTGGTGGGAGAAAAAAAAAGGAAAACCTTAAATAAAACAGGTAGCATTTTAAATCTGCAGTATAGGAAGAAGAACAGAAAAAGAAAAAGAGGGAATGGCCATGTAAAAATAAGAGGCACTGCTAGTGTCTCAGGGGCTGAGGGCCCTGACCACTCTGCATGGGAACAGGGGGTTTTGGGAGACCATGCCTCATTAACCCAGAAATTCTAAATAGAATCTCTTATGTTAATAGTAGGATTCTATTTTGTTAGAGAATGAAAAGAAATATATTGGAATGTATTCAGATTAGCTGGAGAGTTGAAATAGCTCTTTACTCTTTTACATGTGAGTTTTCTACCACCACATGTTAGTTTCATAACTGAAAACTACCCTAGGCAAGGGACATGGTCACAAGTGGTGTTTCCATCTGCTCTGTTTCTCCACACTCCACAGATGTGTTAGCTTCCTGATCACTGGTATGATCTTTGCTTTTCTGTGAGTTGGCTGATATAAAAACTTGTTTGTAACTTGGCTATGTGAAACAAACTGAAAAGTCTGTTGGACTTCTGAACTAGTCTTCTCCTGGGCTACAGCAGACTCACCTTCTCAGAAGCAGTGGCAAGTTTAGTTCCACTTGCATCAAAAGCCAATGCTGCTAAAGGACTGTCATGAGCCGGGATCATGTTTGCAGCTCTCTGAAATGGGGAACAATGAAATGTGAGTGAGGCGCAGTGGGAGCCTGTGCCCTATGCCACCATTTGGTCATCAGGCTAAAAAAAACGCACTATGGGGTGGCACCTGTGGCTCAGTGAGTAGGGTGGCAGCCCCATATACCAAGGGTGGCAGCTTTGAACCCAGCCCCCACCAAACTGCAACAAAAAAAATAGCCGGGCTTTGGAGTGGGCGCCTGTAGTCCCAGCTACTTGGGAGGCTGAGGCCAGAGAATTGCTTGAGTCCAAGAGTTTGAGGTTGCTGTGAGCTGCGGCGCCCTAGCACTCTACTGAGGGCAACTTAATGACACTCTGTCTCAAAACAACAACAATAACAACAAAACAACCCCCCCCCCCAAAAAAAACACACTATGGAGAGGACTGCTTAAGGCAAGGAGGTCAAAACCAGCCTGGACAACTAGTGAGACCTTGTGCATACACAAAACTAAAAAGTTAGCCAGGTATGGTGGCACATGCCTGTAGTCTCAGCTATTCAGGAGGTTGAGGCAGGAGGATCACTTGAGCCAGGAGTTCAAGTGAGCTATGATAATGCCACTGCTAGCCCAGGCAACACAGTAAGACCTCCTCTCAGAAAGGTATTAATGAATAAATAAATGAATAAAGAGCTACCCAAGTTAGAAAAGAAACCTTACCAAATTAATCGTATCGAAGACCTGTACCTCGCCAATGGTTGCACTCCCTGGGTATGCCAAGTAACAATTGTCATTGTTTATTGACAGTGCACACAAGCCTGTGAATAATACCCAGAGAGCAAAATTCAAAGTCTGAAAGGATGTCCTTCTTGGTTGGTATATATAATTTAACATTTAATTAACAAAGCATGTAAAAATCAAAAATAACTCTGATATAACTTTGCATTTGTGTATTCAAGTTCTGTACCCCTAAACCACCACCTTAGGTGACACCTATATCATGAATAGATTATAGGCCTTTGGTCTGAAATGATCAGTAACCTCAAACTTGAAAGTTGATCAAACCAATGAGTTTACATGGTTCACAAGACCAGCATTAGTAGGAAGGAAGGTTGGTTTAAGATCAATACTTTTAAAATCCGTCTCATCTGTGGACCTATAAAGAGAAAAAAGTGTCTCACCTATAGCTACCATTAAAATGCAAAATCAGAAAAATGGAATTCTCTTCTTACAAATTAACTCACCTGCAGGGTTTGGAGGGGTCTCTCTAATCGTATGCAGTACCTTCATGTCCCGGATGTTGTGTATATATAGAGACTCTTCCAGGCATACTATCAGCCTCTACAAAGGAGAGGTGAAAGACAAAACCAAATATGAAAAAATATGCAGTACATCCATACCCCAATCTCTACTTAACAGACGCCTAGACTAAAGTGGTCTTTATTCCTTCTCCAACACCATGCAGACTGGGTATATGAGGTGCAGAGGATACAGAAGTTTCCACTACTACTCAAGTAGTCCAGAGCCCATAGCACTTGCTCCCTGCCAGTTCTACCAGAAATTTTAACAAGGTGATTTAATTCAGTACTGTACAAACTAATAAAACTGCAGCTAAGAAAGGTATGCTCTGGATAGACTTAGCAAAGGTAAGCTGCTTTTAAAAACTGATGTTGAATGATGTACAGGTAAGACAAAAATAACAATTTAGAGATTTTTCCTGAGTCAGGTTCTCCCTCTGTCACCTAGGCTACAGTGCAGTGGCATCCTCACAGGTGTGAGCCACTACTGCACTCAGGTGGGATTTTTAAAAAGCATAAAATTTTGGCTGGGTGTGGTAGCTCATGTTTGTAACCCTAGCATTCTGGGAAGCCCAGGCAGGAGGACTGTTCAAGCTCAGAAGTTTAAGACCAGCTTAAACAAACTGAGACCCCATCTCTACTAAAAATAGAAAACTTGGCCAGGTATTATGATGTGTGCCTGTAGTCCCAGCTATTTGGGAGACTGAGGTAGGAGAATTGCTTGAACCCAGGATTTGAGGTGGCTGTAAGCTAGAATGACACCACAATACTCTAGGCTGGGGCAATAGAATAAGACTCTGGTCTCAAAAGATAAAGTATAAAACTTTATTTTGCACTCAAGATTATTTTTGCAAGTTGTTGCTCCATAGAAAATGAATGTAAACTTGTAGATGATATATCAAGAGGATTTTTTTCTTTTTCTAGCAATAGAGACTCATTTTATTGCCCTCGGTAGAGTGCTATGGCGTCACACAGCTCACAGCAACCTCCAACTCCTGGGCTTAGGTGATTCTCTTGTCTCAGCCTCCCGATTAGCTGGGACTACAGGCGCCCACCACAAGGCCTGGCTAATTTTCTGTTTTTGCAGTTTGGCTGAGGCTGGGTTTGAACCCGCCCCCTTCAGTATATGGGGCCAGCGCCCTACTCGATGAGCCACAGGCGCTGCCCTCAAGAGGATTACTTATGCAAGAAAGATGTCTTAACACGCACACGGTGCTGCATTAGATGGACATGAATGTACATTCGTATTTTTTTTTTTTTTTTTTGAGACAGAGCCTCAAGCTGTCACCCTGGATAGAATGCCATGGCATCACAGCTCAGAGCAACCTCCAACTCCTGGGCTTAGCGATTCTCTTGCCTCAGCCTCCCAAGTAGCAGGGAGTACAGGCACCCGCCACAACACCCAGCTATTTTTTGGTTGTAGCTGTCATTGTTGTTTGGCAGGCCCGGGCTGGATTTGAACCCGCCAGCTCTGATGTATGTGGCTGGCGCATTAGTCACTTGAGCTACAGGCGCCAAGCCCATTCGTATGTTTTCAATGTAAAAATGTTCATGTTACTGTGCCCTATAATTTCTCATTTTAACCATCTTTGTCAGTTAACAGATCAATTCCCAGTTTTAATCACGTACATTAGGAGGGCCTGCACTACAACTACTTTGTCCAGTTACCCCATCTCAGCACTCAGCTCTGGCTGTTACAGCATGCTACCAAACATATTCTGTACCAATGCTTATTCCACTGGCCCTGCTTAGAACACTGCTGTGAATAGAAAGTGATGAAGGATCTTGTGGACAGTGCTGTTATTCTTGAGCCAGGATAAGCCAAGAGGCAGTCTCAGGAAATAAATTCCAGTGGTATTTACTGACTCTCTACTTTGTGCCAGATATTCTTGTTAGTTTTGGGGAACATAAAAATAATAAATCCTTCACCTTAAATTAAAAGCTACATTAACAATTTAAAAAAGGAAAAGAATCTAACAGGTTTTTAAAAATAACATTTATAGAGGCAAAGGAATGTAGTAAGTTAAAAGCCACGCTATCAACCCTAAGGATGATTAGACGAATGCTTGCATGGAAATAGACCAGCAAAGGCAAGGGCATGAACAGGATGTTTCACAGAATGGTCTGGGCAAAGCTGGTATGACAAGAAAACAGAAGAGCAGGGTGGTGGACAGAAGGATTAGTGGCGAGCAACATGTGGGCAGGCAACACCGAGGTGGCTGAGATGGGGCGTCACTCACCTGCCTGTTCAGCTTCACAGCCAGTATCGTGTTGGAGTAGCTGTAGTTGCAGATCTCGGTTCCTTTCTTAAAGTGGCAAACCTTTAGCTTCCTGGGGGCTTTGAGGCTAACGATGGCCACTAAGCTGCTTGAGAACAATCTTTCTACAATGCATACATCTTCAGTATCAGTGCATTCATAGATCTGTTCCAGCTTATCCACAGAAGAAAGGGAGAAAAATTTATAACGGGACTTACTACCAACAGCTAGGGACCAGGATATAGCGAGACGACGGGGACCAGCTGCTCTTGGTGCCCTTTTCACTGCTGTGTTGTCCTGGTTGAAGTTGGCGAAGAGCAACTGGCCAGCGCCAGCTTCCTCGCTCTGGCTCGCCAGGTTCATGGCTGGGCGCGTGGCGGGCGGGCGGGTCGGCCCGGCCGGAGGCACGCGCCCTCAAGGGCGCGTCGGGGTGCGCTCAGGGTCGGTGCCGGGTCCCGCTCGTCGCCTCGGTCGCCGCCGCTTGCCGTCCCGGGATCAACCGCCCATCCTCAGCCTTTCTTTTTCTCCTCTGTTGACTCTTTTCTCCTCCACTGTCAGCGCCTTTCTGTCTTCGGTTTTTGGCTTCATTCTCTCCTTTTTTGTCCTAAACACTGATGTAAACTGCTTTGTTACAGCTCTCCCGGTTCCAAGCAATTTCAATGGCAAAAAATTGTATCTTGGGGGCAAAGATAGTGTATTCTTCAGTGTAGCCCCGAGAACAGTCTAGTTGCAGCAAAGTACCATAACTGGAATCTTCTATGATCCGTTCTAACTTCAAGCAGAATGGCCTCCATTTCTCTTTAACTGATTCTGATTTGAGTTCTTCTGGGTCCAATATATCTATCCTGAGTTTCTCAAAATTTTCTCGGAATTCAGTCAGAATAGATCTGGTCATCAACTTTGGTGAGTTTCAGGAATTGTGGATCAACTGATGAAAGCAGCTCGTAGTAGACTTCAGCATGTGGCATTGCTCTCCTGGCCTGAGCCATCTCAATATCAGGATTGTTGCCCTATGGCTCTGCTGAGAGCAAAAGAGCGTGTGCCACAGACACCAGCTTCCTGAAAACTGGCTCATCAGTTCCACTGGTAGCCTCCACCATTGTTGCAGCCCCAAAATTACTTTTTCCACAAGTTTTTACATGTGTTTCACATCTAACTTGACTGCAATTTTAAGTGAATTTTCTTTGTTGACTTTCCAAAGCTTTCAACTGAATTTTAATAGAAATGCCATTCTCCTTCTCTTGGGGCACACCACTAATACTTTACTAGATTTTATAATAGTAACAGTGGGTTCAGCCAGCATTTCAGGCTTGGAAACACCATGACTGTGGACACAAGCAGCTAATTTGCAGCTAATTTTCTGAAAGCTAGTCATCCTGAAGATCAGTTTCCTAAATTATTAATTTGCTGAATTTAACAAGTTTACCAGTTTACCAAAAACTTTAAAAATGAATATTCTTAAATATTCTCAATGGATACAACATTATTATGAAAACATTCCTTTTGAACATATATTTTAGTAATTTTTTTTTTCTAGATCTCTGTTGCTCAGGTTAGAGTGCAGTGGCATCAGCTTATTGCAACCTCAAATTCCTGGGCTCAAAGACTCCTCCTGCCTCAGCTTCTTGAGTAGCTGAGACTTACAGGTGTGCACCACCGCATCTTTCTACTTTTAGTAGAGATGGGGTCTTGCTCTTGCTCAGGCTGGTCTTAAACTCCTAACTTAGCAATCCTCCTGCTTCAGCCTCCCAGAGTGCTAGGATTATATGCATGAGCCATTGCACTGGCCTGTATTTGTATTAATTTGTGGAAATAAGGCTTTTGAAACTTTGCCTAAATTTTAAGATGTGTCAGCATATATATTTCAAAATTTCTTAATTTCCTATTGAATTTTTTTCAGTTTATAGATGTTTCCAGAAACACTTTTTCTGTTTTGGTCACATTTTAGTATGTAGGATTCTCTTAATAAGTTGTCAAACTTACCAAATTTGCCACAAATAATTTTTTTTTTGAGAGAGAGTCTCAAGCTGTGGCCCTTGGTAGAGTGCTATGGTGTCATAGCTCACAGCAAGCTCCAACTCTTGGGCTTCAGTGATTCTCTTGCCTCAGCCTCCCAAGTAGCTGGAACTACAGGCGCCTGCCACAAGGCCCTGCTATGTTTTTTTGTTGTTGTTGTTGCAGTTATCATTGTTTGGCTGGCAGGGGGCCGGGTTTGAACCCTCCAGCCTGGGTGTATGTGGCAGGCACCCTACCCACTGAGCTATAAGCACTGCCCACAAATAATTTTTTCTGAATTCATATATGGTGTTGTATTTGTTTTCTAGAGTTGCTGTAATAAAGCAGCACAAAATGGATACTTAGAACAAAAGAAACATTCTTTTCTGTGTTTATGTCTCAAGCCTCCCTCTCCTTACAAGGACACTGGTCACTGGGTTTAGGGACCACCCTAGCCAGAGTGACCTCTTCTTGATCACATCTGCAAAGACTCCATTTCCAAATGTCACATTCACAGGTGTGTGTGTGTGGGGGGGGGCGTTTAGGACATCAGCTTATTGAAAGGGGGAGACACCTTTCCCCCCACAACAGATGGCATGAACTCACAGGTCTGTAACAGTTTTTTTTGTTTTTTGTTTTTTTTTTTTAATAATGCCCAATACGTTAGGGTAATTTTATTTTTCATTTTTTGCAGTTTTTAGCCAGGGCTGGGTTTGAACCCACCACCATCCGGCATATGGGGCTGGCACCCTACTCATTGAGCCACAGGTGCCACACCTGTAACAGGTTTTGAAACGTTAGTAGACGTTTTCTTTCTCCCCCTAACAATGAGTTTTGAATATCTCTGCTTGCCTCTGCTCAGCTTCCCAGATGCGTCTGTTTGGAGGGAGCAGTAGAGCGAGGGGACCTGAGGAGAAGGTCTGAGAGGTCATGAGCTAGGGGATCAAGGAACTAAGGTGGCTATCCTGGAGAACTGGGGGACAGAGCGAGGAGGCAGGTGTGTGGAGGAGGTGGCCCTACATCCCAGAATCCAGGCCCGGCTGTCTTAGGCAAAGGTAGCCCGTGGACAGGGCCTGGGCCCGGCTCTTCAGACCCCCACCGCGCGTCCTCACGGCACAAGGCCACGCAGGCCACCGAGAGCCTCCCCTGCCTACCCGGGAGGCTTCGCAGCACTAGTGGCAGAAGCTCTTCCCACCCTCGCGCGTCCACTCGGCCTGGTGCAAATCCCAGGTGTGTCGGGGGCCTTCTGCTCGTCCTCGGGACCCTCCCCCTCTCTGTCTGCCCCGTGACTCTCGGCCCTGCGGGCCGCTCATCCCACCCCAGCAGCCCGGGGGCTCCCCCTGCGCCGTCCACAAGGATTGGCTGGGCGCCGTCCACAAGGATTGGCTGCGCGGACGGGCCGAGGTTGGCGTCAGGCGGAGCTTGATCCAGCTGCGTCCCAGGTGGCAGAGCAAGTCCGTTAACCCTTCGGCCTCAGTTTCCGAGGCGTCACAGGCGCTCCCCTTGCCCTCTGCACAGCAGTGTTGGTCGCATTTAGCTCTGCCCAGGTCGTTATCTGGAAGGCAGAGTTGGACCGAGGTCTGCCGGCTGGCTGCGGGGCCGCACTTGGCGCGCGCTCCCGGGAAGGGGCCAGGGAGGGGATTGGCAGAACTCGGAGAGGAACGGGCGGGGATTGGAGGAGCCGGGCGGGACCGGGGCGGGGATTGGCGGAATCTAGCGTGGGGCGGTGCCGGATCGGGGCGGGGATTGGCGGGGCCTAGGGCAAGACAGGGTCAGGGACTGGCAGGGTCGGGGCGGGGCCCAGGGCGGGGCCGGTTTCCAGGGAAACCAGACACTGTCTGGTGGTGCGTAGGGTCCCGGTGGGCCAGCGAGCGGGTCTCCGCAGCGTGGGCCGGGGTCCTGTGCGATCTCGGTGCTATACAGTGCGAGCTCTCCGAGCCTCTGTGCGGCCTTGCGGCAGGGGTGCGGGGAGCTGGGGTTTGGGGAATGCTGGAACTCTGCAGGGACTGCCAGGTAGGGGGCCTGGCCTGCTGACCTCCGGAGGAGGGCGCGGAGGGCTGAGATGCAGCTTGTGGGGGGCGCCGTCTCCCGCGCCTGGTGGGGGCACTCCGTTTGGCAGACGCAGGCCTGACCCATTGGCGGGGCTCACGGAAGGGTCAGGAAACACTGGGGAGCTGGCGGGGTTCCCCCGAGGGTTCCGGCAGGCCTCTTTGAGGACGACCGGCCGCGCGGACTTTTTGCGTGGGGGTGGCCCACCTCAGGTGCAACTTAGAGGACAGGACTTGGCTTCCCTGGTCTATGGGCGAGACCTCAGGCTCCCAGCATGTTCCTGGTAGGTTCAAAGATAGGGAAGGCGGTCATCCTACCTTCACTTCAGAGTCTAAAGTCTCAGAGGCTGATGGCCTTGAACCCCCGCTGCAGGGAAGGGCAGTGAGATCTCTGATGCTTTGGACCTGGGTCCCTGGGGAACTACATGGTCTTCTCCAAGAGCTGCTGGGCCCAGCGCTAGCTGAGACGCATCTCTGTGGCAAGTATTAAAGATCGCTAAGCATTGTTTTACCTCCAAAATACTAGTCTGTGGAGAAATAGAAAAGCCTCACCAAGAACAATGACTACATGGCTAGATGGAACACGTTGCCTGCCAGCCTGCACTGTACACTCTACCTGCCTGAATTCACCTCCTAGTATACTACAATTTTTGTTTGTTTTTGAAGCAGAGTCTTTTTCTGTTGCCAGGGCTAGAGCACAGTGGCATCATCATAGCTCGCTGCAGCCTCAAATTCCTGGGCTCAAGTGATCCTCTTGCTTCAGCCTCCTGGTTAGCTGGGTGTACAGGTGTGCACTACCATACCCAGCTAAGTTTTAAAATTTTTTGTGGAGACTGGTCTTGAACTCCTGGCATTAAGCAGTCCTCCTGCCTTGGCCTCCCAAAGTGCTAGGGTTATAGCTGTGAACTGCCGTGGCTCTGACCTTTCACCTCCTGGTCCATGTAAGGAAACATTTACCTTACAAGATAGGGGTTTTCCAAGTTGACACAGTTTCTTTACATAGGGCTATAGTGATAAAAGGGCTACTCTGGGCCAGGGGCTGCCCAGGGGATGCTTTACTATTGCCTCTCATGAAATCCGCCCTGTAACCTGGCACATCCAGCCCTGTTATGGATTTAATGTTCATGTACCTGCAAAATTCATATGTTGAACCCCTGGTCTTCATTGTGATAGTATTTGGAGCTGGGGCCTTTGAGAGATGGTTATGTTTAGATGAGGTCTGAGGATGACCCCTTATAAGAAGAGGAAGAGTGAGAGCTCCCTTTTCTGCCACTGCCTTGTGAGGACACAATGAGAAGGCAGCTGTCCAGAAGCCAGGAGGAAAGTCCTCACCGGGAAGTAAATCTGCCTGTGCCTTGACCTTGGACCTCCATCCTTCATAGCTGAGGACTGAATGTTTGCTAAGACACCCAGTCTGTGGTGCCTTGCTATGGTGGCCCAAACACACTAACACAGTCTCCATTTTACAGATAAGGAAACTGATAGTGTCTGTGATAAGACACTGTCACTGTCTCCTTACATGAAGGTGTAAGGAGACCATCTAGGCCAAACAGAGCAGGCAGAGCTGAGGGCCAGGCTCTTGCCCACTGTACCAGTTGACCACTGCCAGTGACCCCATAGGGGGGCCTTACAGCTGACTGGTTATAATAACAATTTTCTTACTTAACCTCAAAATCATTCCCACTTATTATTTTCAGAAAAAATTATTATAAAATTTCTGTTTCTATTGTTCCCACTGTAGGTTATCTCCCCCCCTCCACTTATGGATATATATAGGTACATGCTAAACAAATAATACCTGTCCTGTGTAGCAAAGTGAGAAAATAGAGGTGTATTACTTTGCCAAGGCCACCATAACAAAATACCACATAGATGGGGGTGGGGGTGGGTAAGGGAAGATGGAGACGGGGGTGGGGTGGGGGGATTGGTGGGTGAGAAAGGGGGGCTGGGCAGCTTAAACAGCAAAGCTATCCTGTCAGTTCTGGAGGCTGGAAGTCGGAGCTCCAGGCTCTGGCGGGGCTGGGCTCCTCTGAGACTGTGAGAGGCATGTTCCAAGCCTCAGTCCTTGCCTTGTAGATGGCTGTCTCCTCTCTGCGTCTGTTCGTGGAGACAGTCACAATGCGAGGATGTTGGGTTTAGGCATCTAACATGAGAATGGGGGGGCACAATTCAAGCCATAGCAACGGGTGACCACGTCTCTGCCTGCAGCCCTGATGTCACTGTGTTTGGGCACCTCTCTTCTCCTTCCTGGTTTCTTTCTGTGTAAGTGTAACCATGTGGTGAACACACGTGGAATTAGTGTTCTCAGCACTTTGCATCCCAGCATCCCTTCTTTGCTGGCCAGATGCTTTGTTTAGCATTTGGGGCTCATGATTGGCATTTCAGGGCTAGTAGTCAGAATCAAAGGTTCCCAGACCCTGTGCTGTGCAGCCAGCGCACCAGCCTGACAGCAGGACAGCCTGTTGACAGAGCCCTGTGCCAATGAGAGGGAGGCAAGGGTGTGTGTAGTGGGGGCAGGATGGGACCACTTATCAGTTATGGCAAATCTTCCCTCACCCACATTCTCTTTACATCCTCCACCCTGCATCTGTCGAGCTTTCTCTCAGCCAGGGTCTCTCGAGCTGGGTCCACGTATGTCAGTTGAGTGTCTGCTTCTTGCCCCGCTGGCACTGCTGGCTCTGGTGAGAGGACCCTGCCATGGGTACCCGTGCTCAGCAGACAGCTGGAGTGGGGCAAAGGACCACTGGGAGCCAGCAGGCCTGGGGCAGGAGAGGGCTCACTGGTCCCACCTCCAGGGCCAGCAGTCATTTACCCTTGTTGGCTACTGAGCTCTCCACTCCCATGTGACTCTGGGCAATCACTGCACCCTCTGTGCCTCAGTTTCCTTTTCTGTGGGATGGGGATGGCATTGCATCTGCCTCAGGGCTGTAAGGATGAAGAGATGCTTCAGCTGTCTTGCTCTTCTCTCCCTCTGCTCTGACCATCTAGGATCCTCTCAATGGCCCCTGAGGAGGAAGAGGAGGAGTCTGAGGGCCCCCTGAGGGAGCAGGACCTGAAGGAGGCCTACGTACGGCTTGTCCAGGGCGTGCAGGAGTGGCAGGATGGCTGTGTCTACCGAGGGGAGTTTGGGATGGACATGAAGCTCGGATATGGAGAATTCTCTTGGCCCACAGGCGAGGTAACTGGCTCCCGCCATGTCCTCCTCCTCCCCCAGGGCTCAGGCTGGGCACAGCCAGTGGTGCCTGGCCTCTGTCCTCTCAGAGAGGGATGTCACTATGGGGACATCCTTCAGCAGGAGGGATGCTAGGCTAATGTCCTTCCCACTTTGGAAATGTCCAGGGAAAAACATCCTTCCAGTTGTCACACCCATGGCTTTCCCTGAGGTTCGTAGGATGAGGTTTGGGAAACTGTGACTTAAGAAGGTAAATTCTTACTTGGGGCAAATGTTTTAAAATTGTGGATTACGGTAGCAACTTGCATATTTACGTTGGTGAAATTGCCTTGTGTTTAAGATTCAGCAGTGGGGCAAAGGACATTCTTAAAGGTAAAATGAGAACATGCCCTTGCACCCCGTGCTGGGACTTGCCTAGAAGACCAGTGGACACTCACTGGAGCTGGCCACTGGGACCCGGGGCTGCAGGCAAAGCCGTCTGCACTGGCTGTCCGTGGCTGGGTGGGGCAGCCTAGTGCTTAGCAAACTGGGGTATGTGCTTTTGGGGGACTGTGATCCTTTCCCCCATGGGGTGCTGGCTTTAAAGATTTCCCAGCGATGTGTCCCATCCCTGCACCCTGTGCCCTGAACATTGTGTGCTGCAGCTGAGACCTCCTCTGGAGATAGCCCGGGGGAAGAGGTGTATATTTGGGGCTATTATGGAGTACAGGTCCAGAGGGGCCCTTTCAGGGCTCCTGTCTCCATTCCTCTTGCACACAGGGCTCGGCTTCTGGAGACCTGGCTTCTGTGCCTGTGGTGCCCAAGGCTGGAGACCCCTGGCACGTCCTCCCCTCATCATCTGTTATCCCCGGTCAAGATATAGTAGATGGAACTGGAATTTCTCAGCCCCGATGCTGAAGTCCCTCAAGTGTGTGTTGGCCCCGTTTTGGTCACGCCCCCATTTGGGTAGCTATGGCCTGGGGCAGGGACATGGCAGACACACATGGCCATCTGCTCTTTTCAGTGGGGGCATTCTCAGGATGTAGGTGTTGCTGTGAGTCAGGCAGATACCCCATTAGAATGTTTCCCTCAGCAGGTGCAGGGCAGTGGATGAGTGAGGCCAGCTCAGGAGCTTCTAGGACGGGAAGGCATGCTGGGTGTCATCAGTGCACGAGGGTGTGCTTGCCTGGAGGGGGGCAGGGTCTCAGGATGGAGCCTGGGGAGTGGAGGGGTGTGTGGGCAGGATGAGGGACAGGAGTGCTCCAGCACCAGGCACCTAGCAGCTGCAGTGGGGAGGGGCTTCCAGGTACGCCAGCCCTGCACCCAACTGTCAACACATTCCCAGCACAGCTGGAATGCTGTCCTAGTTCAGGGGATACCCCAGGTTTTGTGTGACCAGAACTGAGGCCGGGAGAGCAGGAACCTGGAAGGTGCTGAGCTCTGTCCTGAACATAGATCGCCAGGACAGCCGTGGGGCCTGTGAGCATTTGTCCTTCCTGTGAGTGTCTCTGCCGTCCTCAGCTGCTTTCTCCACATCGAGGCTGGAGAGCCTCCTTCATGGCAGCCGGTCTAGAGTCCTCCCACCCCCATTGTCTCCTCAGGGCAGGGACTTGTGGGTCCATGGGCAGATGCTTGCCTAGCTGTGGAGGCTCGTGGCTTGTGAATCAGAGAAAGCCAGAAGGACAAGAGAGTGCCCCTTGCAGACCACGGCCCAGGGCTCGCTCCTCTGTTGGAAGCACAGGGCGAGGCCATGTTAGTCCCACCGGGTCAGAGGAGCCTCACGGTCTGGACAGGGAGGTGGGCAGAGAGGGATGTCTCCACGCCCTGCGAGTGGCACACAGATCTCTCACACACGGAAGTGCCAGGAGCTGGGTGCTAACTGCTCCTCTATTATTCCATATCACAATTTACAACTTAAGGCTGTTCCTACTTGGGGAGACTCTGATAACCTGCAGCAGCATATATTTAAATGAATGCTGACTTTGAGAGGCCGAGGTAGGAGGATTGTTTGAGACCAGGAGTTGGAGACCAGCCTAAGCAAGAGCAAGACCCTGTCTCTTAAAATGAGAAAAACTATCAGGGCATTGTGGTGGGCATCTGTAGTCCCAGCTGCTCAGGAGGCTGAGGCAGGAGAATCACTTGAGCCCAGGAGTTTGAGGTTGCTGTGAGCTATGATGATGCCATTGCACTGTAGCCTGAGTGACAGCGGTTGGAGACCCTGACTCAGAAAAGAGAAAAAGGCAAGGTTGGCACGAGTGTTCCCCCAGCCTGATCACCTCTCCGCTCGCCTCATCCTTGCTGGCTGAGCCTCTGAGAAGTGGTGCTGAACAGAGCCCAAATTCAGTGCAGCTGAAACAGAGAAGGGCTTTGCTGGCTTTTCAGATTTCAAGTCCGACCGAGGTGATGTGGCCCCGGGCTTGGCTGGATCGAGGGATTCCAATAACCCAGCAGGCCCTCCCTCTTTTCAGCTCCTTATGGGGGATGGGGAGGCTAAGACTGACCTTCCATCATCAGGCTTGTCACACACTCCTGGAAGGGAAAAGGGAGGGATGGGCAATGTGGCCAAACCTGAATCAAGGCTGGGGCTGTGGGTAGGGTCCCCGCCTTGGCCAGGCCTGGTTGTGTGCTAGGGGCTGGGGTCACATGGGGATGCCTCTCTGCATGGAGGTGAAGACATCGCGGTCACCTCCACATCAGGGATTTTGTCTGAGACAGCTACCCAGGTGCTCCTGGCTGGCCTGCTTCTAGGGGTGGGGGAAAGGTGATGTCTAGGGGCCAGAAAGCCTGGTCAGGAATCCCATTTTTCCTTTCTGTGGCCTCAGTAGAGAGGGCAGGCTCTGACATACTCACCCCTAAGTTTATAGGGCTGCATCCCACATGTCCCAGTATTGGGGGGTTCCAGTCCACGTCCTGCCCACATTCTCAGCCAGGGCCACAGCTTACCCTCACCCAAGAGTCACCCTGCCTGGGGCCCTGACGAGGAGTGGGGACAGGCCCTTCCCAAACTCCAGGTGGGCACTGACCGGTTAAGTCCCCCAGGCAGAAGGCAGGGAGAGAGTGTGGCTGTGGGGCCGACTGCCTGGGACCCCATTTGGGCGCTGTAAGTGGCTGGGCACCCTGTGAGGCCCAACACGGCCCTAACGGCCTCCAGTCACGGCCTGCTGTCCAGTGTGGGGCTCAGAGGGCTGCACTGGGCTCTGGGATGAATGAGAGCTGTTGCTCAGACCCCAGGGGACGCTGACCTCTCTGTCTCACAGTCGTACTGCGGGCAGTTTTACCGGGACCACCGCCACGGCTTGGGCACCTACACGTGGCCAGATGGCTCCAGTTTCACGGGCATGTTTTACCTCAGCCTCCGAGAAGGCTACGGCACCATGTACACAAAGACGAGCCTCTTCCAGGTGAGGGCTGCGTGTTCAGGCCACTGCACAAAGAGATATTTAGGTTCTGGGGTAGTTTATTTGTTTAATTAAAAGTAGCTTTCTTATTTTTAATGATTATAATAGTACCAGTAACATTAGGTGCTCTGTGTGGGATGAGAAAAGAGTTTCTCCAGATTGAGATTATGGTATAAAAGTATAGACTTAGTTCATCTTAGAGAGGGAGGGAGAAGAAAGGGCGGGGGGGGGCAAAGAGAGATGGGCACCCCAAAGAAAGAAGGAAGGGAGCCACCCTCAGTCTTGCGGCCATCTGGATTTAAGGGGGACAGAAGGGAAAAGGTAATTGCAGCCAGGTCCACAGGGTATTGTGGGCGTGAGTGTCACCTGTCCTCCCCCCGGTTGAAGACAGACATTTCCCAGGCGTTTCTGATCCTCAGGCCTGAAGTTCACATCCGCTTTGTTCCCCTCGGGGAGCTTTTCAGGAACCACTTGAAGCTATGGGAACAAATCTTGAAAGAGAGAAGAACTTACATTTCCCTTCTGGTCTGTTAGCTCCTCAGTGGTTTGTGAAAAGGCAGCACAATGATGCCAGTGACTCCGCAGAGAGAGCTGGATTCCAGTGCTTACTGAGACACTTCCTGAGTTAGTAATTTTTCTACCATTTCACTATGACGACCGACCATCCTTACAAATAATAAGCATAGAAATAAAAATGAAAACCTCTTTTTCGTTCCATTCCCCACAGGGATATTAGCAAGTTGTCGAGATCCTTTAGATTAAAAAATGCACCATAAATATTTATTTTTTAATATATAAATTGGATCATCCTACATATATTGTTTGAAACTTACTTTTTTTTTTAATGGAGATCTTGCCTAGTGTTTCAAGTGTCAATGGAAAAGCAGCCAAACTGTAAAATAATTTAGAGAGGTTTATTCTGAACCAACTTTGAGGACCACGGCCAGAGCCAGGCCCAGGAAGCCCTGAGCCAGTGGACTCTTGGTGGTGGGGTTACAGTCTGGAGTTTGGTTTACACATTTCAGGGAGACAGGAATTATAGGTAAAGTCATAAACTAGTACATGGAAGGCGTACATTGGTTTGACCCCAAAAGGTGGGACATCTCAAAAGTCAGGGGGCCTTATAAGTGGGTTTAAAGACTCTTTGATTTGTAGTTGGTTAAAGACGTGAAGCTTTGTCTAAAGGCTTGGAAAGTTTTTTTTTTTGAGACAGAGTCTTAAGCTGTTACCCTGGGTAGAGTGCCATGGTGCATCAGTTCACAGCAACCTCAAACTCTTGGGCTCAAGTGATTCTCCTGCCTCAGCCTCTGAAGTAGCTGGGACTACAGGAGCCCACCACAATGCCTGGCTATTTTTTTTTTTGTTTTGGTTGCAGTTGTCATTGTTTTAGCTCCCCACACCCTGGGCTGGGTATGTAGCTCCAAGAAAGGAGGGGCCCGTGGCATACTGGCCTCTCTTCGCAGGGCCAGCAGTTCAGCTTTGGGGGCTCCACAGGCACAGACCTTCTCCCCTCCTCTTTTATTTTGTTATAGTATAATTTACAATAAGAGTCACCTATTTTGATATACAGTTTTGAAAGTTTTGACAAGGCTAGAATTGTGTAACTGCTACCTCAGTCAAGATATGGAACAGTCTTTCATCCCCAAATATTGCCCTTGCTGTTACCAGACCAAGAGGGTCCAGCCACCTGTCACTGTCCAGCCAATAGGTAGAGACAGGGTTTTAGATCCAACAAGCTTTATTTGTCAGAAAACTAGCGATTCTGGAGAACAGCGAGAGTAGCCTCTCAATTCTCTCCTGCCTCAGGTACAATTCTAATAACTTTTATAATGAAATACAAGGGAGCCAACCTAGAAAATTTTAAATTTATCTGATAGGAAGAAACATCAAAATAATCTCCATCTTAACAATGCAACATTTTTAAACTCAGGTGATTTTCAAATATCTTAGGTGTTTTAATAAAACATTGCATCATCAAAGTACCCTTAACCAATATCACAACACCTATTGTCTACGTGTGACTACCCTCACAGTCACGGAGAAAGCCTCACTAGATAATCAGGGAAGGCTTATGGGGAGGGCTGAGCAGATGAGGGCAGGGGACTGCGGAGGCTCAGCTTCTCAGACTCCTTCCTGCAGGCTGCTTCTCTGGCTTCAGTGCCCCTGGTCACAAGTCTCTCCTTCCGCCCCCAGCCTGTGGCTCACCTGTTCGGCCTCTGGTTTTGCCCCTGAGGGAGGCGCTTTGCTTTTTGTCCCCCTCCACCCCGAGGATGCGAGGACGCGTTGGTGGAGTCCCTTGTATTGCTGAGTGATGGGGCTGCCACCGTTTGTCCACTCTCCAGCTGAAAGGTGTTGGGGCCGTTTCCAGGTTTTGGTGATTATGAATAAAGCTGCTGTAAACACGTGTGCTAAGTCTGCTTCTAAGCATTCCCGTGAATGCTGAGGGTGCTCTCGAACGGCACTCTCCCCTGAGAGTGCACGGGGGGCAGGACAGCGGGGTCCCAGGGTGAATGAATCCACTTCCTCAAGTGGTTGTTGTCAACCTAAATGAAGAGACAGGCCAAATCAACATCAGTAGAGGGTTTACTGGGGTCAAAGTTGAGGACTGCAGCCAGGGACACAGATTCAAGCTGCCCTGACTGGGGGCTCCAATTAGCAGCCGTTACAAGGGGTTAGTTATTAAAGAGGAAAGGAATTTCATTGAACAATAATAATTCAGTCTCACTGCTGCTCTGTGCCTTGTTCTTGGTGTCACGAATTCCAGGAGCACAGAGACGGTGGTGAGGGGCACGCTCACCCTGTGCAACCCGTGGTAGCATTTTAGTGTAATTTATAATTTAACCAAAGCCTCTTTTAGTTAAAAGTTTTATCAAAAATATTTATCATCAGTTTTATGATCTGGAAACTATAGGGGAGAAAAGAAAAACACAAAATTCCTTGAAACAGTCACCCCTGGGCATGGCTGCGGGGACCTGGCTGACGCCTCCTGGGAGGGCATGTCTGGACTGATGGATTTTGGTCACCTGTTCCTTACAGTGCTCTGAGCACTGTGGTGTGTGAGGGTCGCTGCTGCTTGGCGGCCTCATAAGTACCTGGTGTGACGGTGCTGTCTTGATAGTCTAGTGGTGTTTCACTGTGGCCCTCAGGGACATCCCCCAGCTAAAGGTGATCTAGGGCATCTTTTCATGTCCCTAAGGGCCTTCTCTTTTTTTTCCTTTTTTTTTTTGAGATAGAGTCTCGCTGTATGGCTCAGGTTAGAGTACCATGGCCTTGTCCTAGCTCACAGCAACTTCACACTCCTGGACTTAAGTAATCCTCCTGCCTTAGCTCTCAAGGTGCTAGGATTATACATGTGTGCCACCACACCTGGTCTGATTTTCTGCTTTTCTTTTTATCTTTTTTTGTTTTTTCGTAGAGACAGAGTCTCACTTTATCACCCTTGGTAGAGTGCCGTGGCATCACACGGCTCACAGCAACCTCCAACTCCTGGGCTTAGGCGATTCTGTTGCCTCAGCCTCCCGAGTAGCTGGGACTACAGGTGCCCGCCACAATGTCCGGCTAAAACTATTTAATGTGTACCTTATTATTGAACAAATATGTATATACATACTTTTTTTTGTGAGGCAGAGTCTTGTCTGTCACCCAGGCTAGAGTGTAGTGGCCTCAGCCCCAGCTCACAGCAACCTCAAACTCCTGGGCTTAGGTGATTCTCTTGCCTCAGCCTCCCGAGTAGCTGGGCCTACGGGCGCCCACCACAACGCCCGGCTATGTTTTTGTTGCAGTTTGGCTGGGGTCAGGTTTGAACCTGCCGCCCTCGGTATATGGGGCCGGCACCCTACCCACTGAGCCACAGGTGCCGACCTCTTTTTATCTTATGTACATATTTAAAGCGTGGCTCTGTATTCTATAATTTTGGTTACATCATATTGAAGCCGAAGAAGCAGTCTGCAAGATGGAGTGTGAGAAGCTGAGCTGAAGCAGGACAGCCGACCTCGTCTGCTCAGCTCACATTCTTTCCCACACCCCTGTGGTTATCTAGTTAAGGTTTCACCATGATTATGAGAATGTTTGTCTCAGGAGACTGAGGAGGTGTGAGTGGAAATGTAGGAGAAGAAGGTCGGAGAGTTGAGGCAGAAGAGGGCACCCTTTTGAAGTACTTACATATGTATCAGGAGATGTGGATTATGAGAAATAGGATAAAGGAAAGATAGAAGATATGGATACTGAAGAGATTATTCAGGGACACCACAATGTCTATCGGGAGCCCTCAAAGTCTACTGAACAGCAACAGCACAGGCCTTGGGAAAAAAGTACAAGAGATGTCTTGCTGAGGCCTGACCACTCCCCACTCCCCACCGCTCCACAGAGAGCCTCTCTGGAGACTACAAGCCCTTGTGAGATGCACTGGGGCCAGCATGTGCTTTAGGCTCTTGATAAAAGAGAAATAATCTATTGGGGTTGAGATAAGAGGAACAGCTTCTTTCTCCCCCTCCTGACATGGGTATGGCGTTAGCCTGTCTGCCAGCGGGGATCTGGAGCCTTCATTGCCTCCTGTGGAAACCGTGCATGGTCAAACCCGCTGTCTGCTCTCCTGTCCTGCTTCCAAGTTCTGTTCTTTGTCCCATCAACTGCATCCCAGTTCCTTAATGTATAAATAGGTGAGGGTGGAGTAGTTACAAAAGTGAGTTAAACAGAGGCATAGCTGAAATTGTAAGTACAGGAGAAAGGTGAAATTAGTGCTGTCTTTTGCTAATTTGAGGATAATGTAGGTAAAAAATACTGAGTTAACCCCAACACGCCGCTTTCACTCTTCCTTGTATTAAGTGGTGACGGTCCCCTGGGTCGACTCTTTTTAAATCCTATCTTGTCTTTATGTCTTTCCTTCTCTCATCACCACCAAGCGTTGGGGACACCCGTGGGTTGTAGGGGCTGACCCCGTACAGGAGGCAGTCACACATAGACATTGGTGTTGTGATATCAGTAGAGTAAAAGTTACTTAGATGATACGATGATTTCTCTGATGATTCCCTTAGATATTTTGATAAAATTCAAATCACCTTTCTGTTGTTGAAACATTTCGCATTGTTAGAATGGAGACTACTTTGGTGTTTCTTTCTATCATGTAAAATTAAATTTTCTAGGTTGGTTTCCTTCTATTTTATTATAAAAGTTATTAGAATTGTGACTGAGGCAGAAGAGAATTGAGAGACTATTTTCACTGTTCTCCAGAATCTCTGGTTTTCTAACAAATAAAGCTTGTTGGACCTAAAACCCTGTCTCTGCCTAATGGCTGGACAGTGACAGGTGGCTGGACCCTCTTTGTCTGGTAACTTTTTTTTTTTTTGTAGTTTTTGGCTGGGACTGGGTTTGAACCTGCCACCTCCGGGATATGGGGCCGGCACCCTACTCCTTTAAGCCACAGGCGCTGCCTGTCTGGTAACATTTCCATTTTCATTCAGTTCAAAATACATTCCAATTTCTAGTGTGATTTCTTCTTGACTTGTAGTTTACCTAATAAGCATATTGCTTAGTGTTCAGAGTCCAGGCTCTGGGTAACATTTTTATTATGGATTCCCTGCTTGTTATGTGCTTTGTATAACTTCATTCTCTGAGACTTGCTTTATGACCCAGACTTTGGCCACTTTTTCAATTCTTCTCCTTGTGAGAAGAATATGCCTCCACAGTTGTTGAGTACCCTGTTTTCTATGTGCCTCTCAGGCTTTGCTATTTGTGTTGTTCTAAGTTTGATATAAACTTTATATATTTCTTTTTTTTTTTTTTTTGAGACAGAGCCTCAAGCTGTCACCCTGGATAGAGTGCTGTAGCATCACAGCTCACAGCAACCTCCAACTCCTGGGCTCGAGCGAGTCTCCTGCCTCCGTCTCCCAAGTAGCTGGGACTACAGGCGCCCACCACAACGCCCGGCCATTTTTTGGTTGCTGCCATCATTGTTGTTTGGCGGGCCCGGGCTGGATTCGAACCCGCCAGCTCAGGTGTACGTGGCTGGTGCCTTAGCCCGTTGAGCCATAGGTACTGAGCCATATATTTCTTTTTGTCTGCTCATTCCGTCAATGACTGAGAGAGGTGTGTTAAAATCTCCCACTATGATTGTGGATTTATTGTTCTTTATAATTCTGTAAAGTTTTGCTTTATATGTTTTTAGACCCTGTTAATAAATAAATGGAGTTTTAGATTAGTACATTTCCCTGATAGGTTGACCCTTTTACTATTATGAAGTGATCCCCGCTTTTTTTTTTTTTTTTTGGCGTTTTTGACCAGGGCTGGGTTTGGACCCACCACCTCCGGTATGTGGGGCCAATGCCCTACTCCTTTGAGCCACAGGCACCACCCTGATCCCTGCTTTTAAAAAATTACCTTATAATGCTTCATGATCCAAAATCTAATTTTTAAAGAATAATAAGACTATGTAACCTTTTGGGGGGTTACAATAGTCCCCTCTTATTTGCCAGGAACACATTTCAAGGCCACAGTTAATGCCTGAAACCATGAATAGTGCCAAGATCTGTATAAACCGTGTTCTTTCAACCTCCTAATTGAAAGGCTATGAAGTGACTAATAGGTGGTTAGTGTGTCATGTGGGTGTGCTGGGCGAAGGGATGATTCACATTCTGGGTGGGGCAGAGTGGGATGGCGTGAGATTTCATTATGCTATGCAGAATGGTGTGCTATTTAAAACTTAAGAATTGTTTATTTTTTGAATTTTCCATTTAACGTTCTCAGACTGTGGTTGACTGCAGGTAACTGAAACCAGGGACAGCAAAGCCACAGATAAGAGGTGTCCACTGCACTTTTCTTTTTTTTGTTGTTTTTGGCCAGTACTGGGTTTGAACCTGTCACCTCTGGCACATGGGGCTGGCGCCCTGCTCCTTTGAGCCACAGGCGCTGTCCCCACTACACTTTTCTTATGGTGTGTCTTTCTCTAAAATTTTGCTTTTAACTTCTGTTGCATTATATTTCAGATATTTCTTCACTGTATTTTTGAAAATATGTATATGTGTATGTTTATTTAAATCTAGTTCAACAGCTGTCACTGGACATTTAGAAATGCATGTCCAGTATGGTGGGCCCTTACCGCGTGCACCCACTGACCACTGAGATGGAGCTGTGAATGTGAAACACGAGAACCTGAAGTGAATATGAAATATCTCCACAACTTTTAATATTAAACATATGCTGCAGTCATATTCTGGAAAGATTGAATTAAATAAAATTATTATTTAAAAATTAATTCTTACCTGCTTCCTTTTACTCTCTATAATGTGGCTGATAGAAAAATTTAATTTCTCTATTATCTGTTTGGCTAATGAATTTTCTCTTGGAAACCTCTGATTTAGAGCATTTAATGTTAATAATCATATGTTTGGGTTTAGATCTGCTGTCTTATTATGCACTTTTTATTTATTCCACCAATTCTATATTTCTTCTCTATTTTCTCATCTTTATCTGAATTGATATATTTGTTTTTACATTACCAGTTTCAAACTTGTGTATTCTTTTTCTGCTCTCTTAGCATTACCCTAAAAATTACAGCTTGAGTTCTTCACTTACTAATTCTGTCATTTATTGATGTCTTTACTTTCCTCTAGGAAGATACAAAAATCTTATACTATTTTAACTCCACTTATTCCCTTTTGAATTTTATTCCATTATTGAGACCTATTAAAAACGTACAGGAGATTGGACAAAACTTTGGGATGTGACAGATATTTCTGTGGCTTTGATGGTGGTGATGGCTTCAGACTTATTCCTGAACTTATCAAGTGTATGCTTTAAATATGTACAAGGTTTTGCATGTCAATTATACCTCAGTACAGTGGCTTTCACTCTATCTATTCATCCATCTATCCACCTGCCATGGTTATCTATACATCAGTGTCTACATTTATGTCTGTCCACGTCTATGTAAGAAGTCATTACTGTTTTATATAGTGAATGTTTTCAGGTTCACCCAGGTTGATCACCTTCTCCCTTCTTATTCCTTCTGTATTTCTGCTCTTTCATCAACTTTCAACTTTATTTCTGCCTGAAGAATACCCTTAGAATTTGAATGCATATCTGAAGATGATTTGCTGTCAGATTTTGCTTGTCTGAGAATTAGTTTCTTCCACCTTAATTCTTAAAGAATTAAGAATTCTAGGTTGACAGTTATTTTCCCTGAGCACCGTGAAGTTACCACTGCTTTGTTTCCCAGCTTCCATTTTTTGCTGCTGAGAAGTCCACTGTTGGTCTAACAGTCTACCTATTGGCTCTTCTGAACATCTTCTGTCTCTTCTTTGTCTTATTTATTTATGTTTTTGTCTTTCTCTTTGGTTTTCCGTACTTTCACTATGACATGTCTAGTTATAGATCTGGAAAATTCTCTTATTTCATCACAGACGCTGCCTCACTGTCTCACTTCTCTTTTCCAGGGACTCCACTGCAGGTGTGTTAGACCCACTCACAGCACCCTCCCTGTCTATCGTTTTCATTTGTTTGTCTTCCATTCTTTGTCCTGAGTATTTGATTCTCCTCAGTGAGTTAGTTTTTTCAAGATATAGTTTGAATGCAATATAATTCACCGATTTTAAGTGAACAGTGCAGCAAGGTTTGGACAAAGGCATATAGCCATGTCACCACCACTTTGATCATGATTTAGAGCACATTTGTCACCCCCGGCATCCCTTCCTGCCCTTTGTAGTCTACCCCCTGCTCTCCTGCCCTTGATAATCACTAATATGCTTTTTGTCATTGTAGTTTCTTCTTTGCTGTAATTTTATGTAAATGGCCGTATTTACGGCCGTATTTTGTGTTTGATTTCTTTTGCTTAGGGCATGTTTCTTATGAGATTCATACATGTTTTACATATTGCAGTAGTTCTTTTTTTTATTATGAAATAATAATCTATTGTGTAGATATCTACAGAATTTTTTACTGAGTCATCAGTAGACACACATTTCAGTTCTTTTTTTTTTTTTTTTTCAGTTTTTGTTTTGACCAGGGCCAGGTTTGAACCCACCACCTCTGGTATATGGGGCCGGCACCCTGATCCTTTGAGCCATAGGCACTGCCCCACATTTAAGTTCTTTCAAGTTTTGGAAATCAAGCTGCCCAGAACAGCTGACTATAAGTCTTCATGCAGACACATGTCTTTATTTTGGGTTCATAACTTGGATGAATACATAGAAGTGGGATTTTTGGCCACAATGGTAAGTGTATGGTACATTTTATAAGAAACTAGCAAACTGTTCTCCAAAGTGGCTGTGCCAATTTGCATTTTAACCCTGAATATATGACAGTTTCATTTTAGCCATTCCAATGGGCAGATTGTGGTGTTTCATCATGGTTTGAATTTGCAGTACGGTGATGACTAATGGTATCGAGCATGTTTTCATGTTCATATTTGCTATCTATATATTTTCTGTGGTGAAGTGTTTGTTGATGTGTTTTGCTTATTGTTTTTGACTGGGTTATTTGTGTTCTTCTTGGGTTACAGGGTTCTTTATATATATTCTGGACACAAGCATTTTATTTTCTCCCAGTAGTGAGAGACCATTTCCTTAAAAATGTCTTTTGGAAAGCAGGTTTTTAAACATTGTGAGGAAGTCCAACTTTTCATTCAGAGTTCTTGCTTTTTTGTATCCTGTCTGAGAAATCTTTGCACTACCTTAGTATCTTAGGTTGCTAAGATTTTCATCTAAGTTTTCTTCTAAGTGGTATAGTCTTAGCCCTTTCTTTTAGGTCTGTGATCATTTTGAGTTAATTTTTGTCCTTGTGTGAAGCAAGGGTCAGCTCTACTCCTCTTTCCCGCCTTTGCTGGGGGATGTCCACCTGTTCTAGCTCCATTCCTGGAAGAGGTTGTCATTTCTCCATGCTCAGCTTCGTCTCTGCTGGAAGTCACATGGCATGCTTGCCTGGTCATCTTTCCCTCTGTGATGTAGGAATGACGAGTGGGCAATGGGCACAACCACATCCCACCCTGTGCAGCAACCATCAGCTGTGTGGTTTTAGGCAATGTTGATGGTTGTTGTCTTGGGCAGTGATTTTTCAACTGGTGTGCCACAGGTGGTCACTGGTGTGTTGCAAGAGGACCTCAGATGTGTTTCAAAAAAATTTTTTTTGAGATAGAATCTCACTTTGTCACCCTCAATAGAGTGCTATGGCATCATAGCTCACAGAAACCTCAAACTCTTGGGCTCAAGTTATTCTCTTTCTCTTGCCTTAGCCTACCAAGTAGCTGGGACTATAAATGCCACAATGCCTGGCTAGTTTTAGAGATGAGGTTTCGCTCTTGGTCAGGTTGGTCTTGAACTTCTGAGCTCAGGCGATCTATCCACCTCGGCCTTCCAGAGTGCTAGGATTACAGGCGTGAGCTGCCACACTCAGCCCCCTCAAAATACTTTTTAAAAATGAGAAAAATCCATGTTCATTTCAGGCTGATGTTTTCAGTTCCAATTCAGGGCCACAGGATTCTTACTGAGCAGCTGTGGTATTGTATTTGTATTTCTTCTCTCTGAGGCTTAAACATTCGGTTTCTAGCCATTAGCAAAATTTCTTGTTTGCTTTATCTCATAAAATGAGTCTTGTTGCTTCAGAATGATGACACAGTGTTATCCCTACCATATGATTCCTGAGAACAGTCCAGGGTTTCTCAGCTGTTCTTTGTTCCAAGGCTGGTCCCCAGGGACGTGGACTCAGGTTGTGCCTTGGGAGCCACATGACGACTCCTCTCTGGTCAATCTACCACCTGGATACTGAGCTGTGCTCCCTCGCTTTCTGAGGATTCTATTTGTTAAATCTCTTTTTCATTTTGTTTTGTAATCATGCAAGTAATTAACATTATTCCAAAGTCAAATCTAGAAAACAAGTTCTGTCCAGAGGAGGAGTTCCAGCTGTGATTCCTTTCTCCTCCATCCTGGTCTCTCCTTTGCCACAGGTGACCGAGTTCACAGTTCGGGGCTTATCTCTGTCTTTACAGAGCATGAACAGGTGTGAGGATCCCTTTTTCCTCTGTGCTGCCCTCACCTGCAGTTCTGGTGGTCCTGGAGGCCAACTCTGGGGACGTGCCCTCCCACAGTCCCACGGTCTTTGCTGAATAAATGGTGCTTTGGGGGATGATCTTGCACCCAAATCTCTCTGTGTTCTGCTGGTGGCCTTTGGGATGCCTTCCTGGGAGTGGGATTGTTTGGCAAAAAAATCAGTGCAAACCAGGAACCGAATTCTCATGACCTGTGTGATGTTCAGCCTGTGGATATGCCTTCTGTTATTTAATCTTTGGGATATTACTGTTTTCTGTTATCAGTAGATTGTGGTGAACAGGTTTGTGACTGCTTCTCTGAGGACATTCAGATTCTTTCCTCAGGATGTGTCCTCACACTGGACCTCGGGGCGGCAGGGGCCTCTTTAGACATGATGCCGTCTGCAGCCCCTGCCGTGGCCTTGCCTACCCTCTGCCCATGGCCCTCGTTTCTTGCTTTGCTGTTTTCCACTGCCTTGGTAACTCTGAAGCTTCCAGGGTGTTTCCACAGCCCCCTCCTGGCCTGCCTGCACCTCCTCCCCCAGCTGCTCTGCCCAGTGAAGCCACCTGTTCTCTTCCTTCTCTGCCACCTCATCTCGGCTGCCAGCCGCTGTGGTGAAGGCAGTGTCAGAATGCCTCATACCCAGTGCCCAGCCCCTGCCCTGTGGCCAGCGCCAGAGATGCTCAGCTGGGTGGGAGTGGAGGGACAGCCTGAGTGGGAGCCTTCCCTTTCATGATGGGCACAGGGCAGAGGGCATGACCTAGGAGTCCAGTGTCCCCGCTGTTCCTGTGTCTGGCCCCTGCACCAGAGCCACTGCCTGTGTGGTTTCCTCTGCCCACCCAGGGACTTGCTGGCACCCTCCACGCCATCTCAAGGGGACGCATCTCCCCTGGAAGGGGCACCTCTGTGTGGTCTGCTGACGCTGGGCAGCTGCTGCTCCTGCCTGAGTCTGAGTCCCTCCTGGGCACACCATGCAGGGAGACTACCCAGCCCAAATGATAAGGCCAGCAAATAGCTGGCTCTACTAGTTCCTGGGAAGACAGGATTATCTCTTCCTCCTCCTTTTCTTGCTCCCCGCTTCTCTGTCTGACCAGCTGCCCCAGCCTGTCGGCCGCCTGGGCTGGGCTCCATGAACCAAACTGCTTTCACCTCAAGACCCTCGGGCTTGTCCCCCTCTTCTCAGAGGTGGCCCTGGAAGCACTGTCCCCCACCCCTCCCCACTCTCTCCATTGTGCCTTCACTGACACATCCAATATTTACATGATTGCTTTCCCATCCCAGGAGGGAAGGAGCATCTGGTCCGTCTCTGTCCCAAGTCTGGTACATACTAACTTAGCAAATGTTTGCTGGATGGACAGATACATCTCTTAGGAATATGTTTTCTTTTGATTTAAAAAAAAAAAAAAGTCCCAAAGTGAGCCGCTGTGCTGAATGGTCTCTTTTTGCCCTGCTGAATTTTTCCTGAAGGGGCTGTACAAAGCGGACCAGCGGTTTGGCCCGGGCGTGGAGACCTATCCCGATGGCAGCCAGGATGTGGGGCTGTGGTTCCGGCAGGACCTGATCAAGCTGTGCACTGAGGTGCCCAGCAGCTTCTCCCTGCGCAGCTTCCCGGAGCTCACCTGCTTCCTCACACGCGCTCCCGCCAGAATCCACCTCTCGGACGAGGAGAGGGTGGGGTGGGACCTGCATGAGGACCAGGACCCCTTTTTCTACGAGTACAAGCGGTTTCTTCTGGACGACGACCTGACGCTACCCCCGGAAATGCACGTCTACTCAACTGACAGCTGCCACTTGCCCATGACGTGCTCTTTCCGCCAAGAGTTGGATGCCCGGATCTTCACCAATGACATTCCTCCATTTATTGAGGATGAAGAGCCCTGGTTTATAACAAATGAGACCCCTTTGTTGGTCAGAATCCAGAAGCAGACGTACAAGTTCAGGTGATGAGTCTGATGTTTCTCCTCCGTTCAATGTCACTTTGCTGGACAGACCTGCCCTGGGGGCGTGTCCCTGAAGTCCTCCCCGCAGGCCCTGATATGGGCCTGAGCAGCTCTCAGGGTTAATGTCAAAGCGCTTTCCTTATTAAGTGGCTGAGGCAGTCCAGCAGTGACAGGGGCGCGGAGAAGAGGGTGGTGGGGAGCCAGGCGGAGCTGTCTCTGTCCATGTGGGGAAGGAATGGTCAAGAGGCTGCTTGGTGAGTATCCCATGGCTGGTGTGTGCCTCCGAATGGCCTGTGGCCTGGGATAGAGTCTGGATGGGGTCAGAGCACGTCCTGGCTCTGGGAGCTGTGCCCGTTTCCTCTTGTGCAGGTTGTAGCTGGTGGCCCTGACCCCAGGACGGTATCTGGGAGGAGATGCTTTGTGGGGCAATCCCTGCTCAGGGTTGCCATGGAGAGACGGCTTTATTATCACCACCATGTGTTAAGGCAGGATCTGCCTTGAGAGCCAAGGGTGGGAACAGAGTTAAGGTCGGCTGGGGGGTTGCCAGGCCTATGGCTTCTCCAAGGATGGCATGAAAAGATGGCCTTTCTCTGGTCTCCAAAGAACCCCCTCACCCCACTTGGTGAAAGTCAGTGGCCACCTAAGGAGAGCTGCTTATGTTTTTAAGTTAAAATACTCAAGAACATTTTAATACCTTCCCTAAGCTCTGTCCTCAGATATCAATAAACTGTTTTAGAATGCATATTTGCTGGGTACAAGTGGCTGCTTTTTCATCCATACAACCATCTATCCACTCATTCATCTATCCATCCATCCATCCACCCATCTACCATGCAAACATCAACTAATCCTCTAAGCATTGATGACTGTTGAGTATAGAAGTTGCTATAAATCCACAGGTTCTTGGTCACAAAGGGGGTTTTCCGTACACAGAGGAGGCTGCAGCGTTGCAGGGTGAACAAGCCATGGGACATTCATGTTCTCAACTCAGAGAGGCGAATGAGCAGAGGGCAGGACATGGGTGCTTGGTGCTGAGATGTGGGCCCTTATGCCAGCCTCCTTCCCACCCAGGCCTATTCTGTGAGAGCTTGTTTCCCAGCAGACACGAAGCCTGCATGCTCCTGCTGAAGCAGACAGTCAGCCTGGGCATCTTTGCCTCCTGGCAGCCCGTCCCTGTTACCATGTGCAACAAGGGTGACCATGACCAGCCTGGTCCAGCTGGAGCTCTGAGTGCCGAGGAGCAAACAGTGTGGGCAGCAAGGAGGGCTATGGGTCTGGGGAACGAGGAAAGGCCAAGTGGCGAGGGGAAGCGGCCCACCCTGGGCCCTTTCTTACAGTCGGGTCGGGTGTCCAGCACCCGATCTCACACCACTGATGCCTCTTGTGTTATCAGGAACAAGAAGGCCCACAACAGCTGGAACATGGATGCTGTCCTGCAGGGGAACCGCAGTGGTTTTGCACGTCACGGGCCCAAGGAGCAGCTTTCCAAGGAGATGATCCTGAAGGCTGAGAAAGGGGACCACGACTGGATCTATAGGATCCTGAGGGACAACTTCGTCAGCGCCGATGTGGCTGACTCGAAGGGCTACACTGTGCTTGCTGCGGCCGCCGTAAGCCCCCAGCCCCACCTGGCAGGTGCCTGCAGGAGTGGTCGCCCATGAGGGTCATACTTATGGGGTCGGGGAGCCGAGGTATGAGAGGCGGTGATGTGTCCACATCTACTTCTTGCCTTTCAATAGAAATCCCCTCACCTGAGTGTGACCCGTGACCATAAATGGCAGGCAGAGAGGGCTGGGGCACGTCAGCCTTTCTATTCCTCTATCCCATGCTTGACCTTGTCCCCTCACCGAGCTCCAGTGTGAGTGCCTGTGCCTGTGTGGTGGAAGGCCTGACCAGGGGCAGCAGGAGGCCAGGTGACTCCCCACACCTTACAAGGGGCCAGGTGCGTCCTGGCAAGTCTGGCCTCGTCTCCCTCCAGGTTCACTGTCACAGTGACATCGTTAACCTTCTGCTAGACTTTGGGGCTGATGTGAACAAGTGCACAGACGAGGGCCTCACGCCGCTCAGCATGTGTTTCCTCCTGTACTATCCGTCCAGGGTCTTTAAGCCCAGCGTCGCAGAGAAGGCCGAGTCTGAGCCCGAGCCCCAGGTTAGCCCCTTGGCTGCTGTACTGCCCACCATCCTCTGGGTGTCCCTTGGTCTCCTTGCCCACGCGTCTACTAGCCACTGCCTTCACCTGTGCGGGCCAGGCTCGTGCAAGGTGAAGTGTAAGACGAGGCCAGCAGGGAGGGAGCAGGAGGGACAGAGCCTGTGTGCCTCCCACTAGGCCGAGGGACACGAGGAGCCACGTGCACAGCCACCGGGGCTAAGCCGTGCTGTGCGGGTGAGGGGGAGGATATCTGCCATGGTGGCCCACAGTGGCCTGAGAATCCACATTTCCAACAGTTTCCTGGTGGTGGTGATGCTGCTGGCCCAGGGACCACACTTTTGGGACTGTGGCTCCAAACGGAAACACACTGAAAGAAATGCGATCTGGTGGAAATAAAATGTAATTCTGGTGGAATTAAAAATTCCCAGAGGCCACTTTAAGACAAAGTAAGGGAGGTGAAATTAATTTTAATGATACATGTGTATTTGTTTATCTGAATGTATTCAAAATGCAGTCATTTCCACGTGTAATCAGCATTAAGATTGTTAGTGAGATATTCCGTGGCCTTTTCCCAGGGTCCCCTTCACGTGCACAGCACGCCTCCCTCTGGGGTGGGCCACGTCCATGGCCGTGGCAGCCATGTGCGGTGCCCTCTCACGTGTGTCTTTTTTTCTTTGAGGGTTTGAGGAGAGTCTGTCTCACAGTGGTTCTGGTCGTACTGTGGGTGCTCTGGAGACTCTTCTCAGCCACAGGCACTGACCTTGCTGAAGGAGACTGTTGGAGGGGGCTGTCACTCTCTGACTGCTTCTTTCTTCTAATGACCGTTTTTTTGCACTTTCTTCAAGGAGCCCTCGAAACCCCTAGCCATTCCAGACATTAAGTACTCCTTTGCTGAGACGAGCTTGGAGCGTCTCTACCGTGAGGTGGGTGGCTTTGAGCCAAAGCCGTCCCTGCAGGTCCCGGGCAACGAGGACAGCAGCCTGTACCAGGCCACGCAGCATTCTGGGGAGTCCGCAGACCCGAAGAGCAGCTCTCAGACCTGGGACGCCCCGTTAGCTAAGGGCAGCACCTGTACTGAGGAGAAAGGGCTGGAGGACACGCTGGGGAACGTGGACAAGTGCACCCTGCACAGTTACGAGACGCACTTCGAGTCCAACGTCTGCGTGTGCAACCTCTCCATCGACCTGTCCCAGAGCCTGCTGGAGAAGGGCGCCCAGGCCCATAGCATGCTGCAGGCCCCTGCCCTGCGTGGCTCCACAGGCTCCGACAAGGGGACCATGAGGAGAATGGCACTGTCCATGGTCGAGTTAGTTGCTGCCCCATGGGCTGGCGGGGTGGAGGGTCACCTGTAGGAGTGAATCATATGCTCGGTGGCCCATGTCACTTCCCTGTACTACTGGGGCCATGATTCTAGAGATGTGTGTCTGGGTGTTTGTGTGTCCACTGGGTCAGCAGCCCCACCCTCTGACCAGGCCTGTGGGGAATGCCATGGGGGGTCCACTCTCAGTGCCATCTTGACCTGGCATGGCTCTGGCTCTGGCTGTGCAGTGTCTCAAGGGGTCCAAGACCTTTTCAGGGATCTGTCAGGCTGAAACAATTCTCAGAACAATTTTGAAGATTAGTGGCCTCTTCACAGTGCTGACATGGCTGATGGTGCCGAGAATGGGCTCATGGAGCTGCAGCCCTCCCAGTGTGCTCTGCCTCCCTCTCCAGGAGGGGCCTCTTCCCCTGGAGAACTCTTGGCCAAGCAGTGACCCTGTGTACACACTTGTATAATACTCTATGTGATGAGAGATGGGAATGATGTCTGCTGTAGGCCGGAGCGCCACAGCTCTCTCAGGAAGCCCTGCCCCAGGCAGGAGCAGCTGGCCGAATTCACCCCCCAAACACATACACAATTTTTGATCAAGAGACTGTCATGATACTCACACCAGGGTTGTTCATTCTTCTGAATGTAGCCTTTTCCTTTAAGGAAAACATCTGGCGATATTTGTGGCCTTTAACATTTGTGTTTTCAAGTGAAAATTAGAATTTTGGACACTTTGTCCATTGCCAAGACCTTTATTGCTTCTTTAATGTTGGATCTTGGACATCTAGAGACTTTGTGGGGGAGGCGACGTTACCGAGTGTGACTTCCCGATACTGTCTGATGGCATGTGCCAGCACCGGGGACATCTGCGTGTATCTGAGAGCAAAATATTTCCCATATAAACGAGTTCTGATGTGGAAAAATGTTTCTAAGTGTGAGGCGACCAGAGGTTTTAACGTAGCCAAGCACAGGAAGCTCGACATGGTTCCAAGTTCAATGTGGCAGTGAACTAAATCACCCTGGTCTAATTCTCACCTGCCATCAAGGGAGAACACCCACAATTATCTGAAAAGACCCTTCAGGTGCTGCTTCTCCTTCCGGCATGCATCTGTGGAGGCTGATTGCCTCCATCCACTGGGCCCAGCACAGCAAACTGCAGCAGATGGGCCGGCGGCCAGCTCCCAGCCAGCTGGCTCACATCGGTACAGAACCTCACAGCAGAAAGGGGTCCTGAGAACAGGGGCTTTGAGGCCTGCTTTGCTAGGCTGACCCACTGTCCCCACTACCTCCTGTCTGCCCTGGCCCGGCCCTGTGTGGCTGTGGGGTCAATGGGGCTGCCAGACCCTATGCCTGCCAGGCCAGTCTCAATTCCACCTGGTCCTCACCAGCAGCCCCCACCCCCACCTCTGCCTTGCTACAGCCGCTGCCCAGTGGGGCTGCCAGGCCCTGTCCACCTGCCCAGTGTCTGCTGAGGCCCACGTTCCACCAGCCTGTCCCCTGATGTGTGCGGTGTGTAGTGCATGTGGTGTGTGAGTGTGAGTGCGTGTCCCCTGATGTGTGTGGTGTGTGAGTGAGAGTGCGTGGTCTGTAGCACACACGCCACACAGCACCCTCCCACACATCCCCACCCCCAGCACTGCCTCACCTGTCCTTGGGGGTCCTGTCCCTGAGGCTATGACTGGGCAGTGAATGTCCCCCTTCTCCCCCAGGCACAGAAGCAGGTGGCAGACCATCAAGTTGCTGCTGCAGCGAGGCGCTGACCCCAACCTGTGCCAGGTGCCTATGCAGGTCCTGTTCCTTGCCGTCAAGGCCGGGGACGTGGATGCTGTGCGGCTGCTGCTGGAGCACAGGGCAAGGACCGACATCCGGTTCCCTCACAAGGTAGGAGCTGGCAGAGGTGGGGGCTGGGTGGGGCTCCTGGGCCCGGGGCTGGTCCTGGGCCGCCACTATAGGGGTGTCACCAGCTAGGCCCTGCAAGCTGGCTTAGCTGTCACAGTGCCTTGTGCCCTATAGAGTTTGTAGAGTGTCTCCTGGTGTCCGGAAGGTGACCTGTGTTTGGGAGGCAGGGGCAGCCACCTGCAGGGGTGGCAGAGGGGTCTGGCGTCAGTCCGGCAGGCTCAGCCAGCAAGTTGTGTAGCAGAGAAAGGAACATAGGTTTTCTTTAAAGGGAGAGACACTTGGATGTGAGCTTATATTTTTTCTAAACAAAGTGTGAACCCCTGTACCTGCTCACAGACCGAGGCTGTGGCCTTCCTGCGGGGACGCTTCTCCCCACCCTGAGGTGACACTCAGTGTTTAGCAAACGCATGCTAGGACTTTGCTCTTAAGTTAATTCACACAGGGTGCCAGTTCTTTGAAGGGAGAAGAAAGGCTAGTGCTTCTGCAGACGTCTGTGGACTCACTGCCTTGGCATCTTGAAGGGCCACAGTCACTTCCCTAATTCGAGATCCAGCCTGAATCACCGTGATCATGTGTCGGGTGTCCAGGTCATACTCCAGATGCGAACAGCGACGTCTGGACGGCATAATCTGGCCCCAGGGCCACCTTTGGGTGCCCCACAAGAGGTGTGTCATGCACTTGGCAGTGCGCCCAGGCCACTTTGCTGTGAAATTCACTTTTTCTTGTCTGGTTGTGTAAACATGTGCCATCAGCTATTTAAGCCCCGTTGAAGGCCTAGTACCTGGAAGCTCTCTGGGCGCCAGGCTTGTGCTCTTGTGCCCAAGGGCAGGTGGGTCTCACCCGTTAGGTTGCTTTGCTAGAGTGTAGCTCCAGCCTTCCGAGTGTAAGGTTATACTGAAAATAGAATTTCTGATTAAGAATTTCATGATAATTTCATATGTTTCACATTTACTGATTGAGCTCTGTCCTTGATTCTGGCTAAGGACACAACGGCTAAACTTGGCACAGACATCCTTGGTGTCTTCCTTTGTCCGTCCATCCATTACTCCCACCAGGATACATTACTTACATGCTCATCTTTCCGAGGGAAGGTTTTTCTACATTAAGCTATTTGAGTAGGTTGGGCTGCGTGAAAATGCCCTCTCCTCCCTGGGCGCAGGCTGAGAAGCTTCTGGGGCCAGCATAGCCGTCACACAGGACAACACTCGGGCACCGGAGGGCAGCGCCCGGTACCCCAGGCACCACCTGCTCCACCTCCAGGCACAGGGAGGCCTCTGCCAGCATTTGCTTCAGGACTTAGGATGTTCTGGTTTCTGAAGGTCTGTTTTAGCCTGTTTTATTCCTGTGATTTATAAACAGGAATGTATTTACTCCCAGCTCTGGAGGCTGGGAAGTTCAAGATCAAGGCATCTGTTGGAGGCTGCTCTTTGCTTCTTGGACAGCGCCTTGATGCCGTGTCCTCTGCAGGGCAGGACACCATGGGCTCACAGAGTAGGAGGCTGCACCAGCCTCTCCCGAGAGGGCCTGGTCCTGTTAGGAGGGAGCAGGCCTCGTGCCCACCACCTCCCAAGACCCTGCCTCGTGACCACAGAGGCCTTCAGGTCTCAGTGTCTGGACCTGGGGGAGGACTCATTCAGTCTGAGGCAGGTCCTGCAGGGCTTGTGCTGTGACCACCCTAGCAGGGGCAGGGTGGGCCCTGCAGTGGAGACATTAACACGCCTTCCTGGAAATGCACGCACAGTTATAAAGTGTTGGATAAGTAAAAGCTAAAAACAGCCTCCTGACCATTCACATGACGTGTGCTGTGGATTAGCTGGCACCAAACATAAACAAAACAGCCCCACATCTACCTTCAGGGCTCCAGGCATCTGGAGAAGGGCTCCCAGCCTGCTCAGCAAGGCTCCTTGGTGGCGCCACCTGCACACCCTGTGCGCTCTGCTGTGCTTTGGTTTTTGGTTTTAGCATAAACCATGTATCTTGGGGAGCCCTTTTGGCCGGTACGTAGACAGTCTCCTATCCTTTTTTTGGGGAAGGATACAGCTATATGCATTTCATTGGATTTAGATAGTAATTCATTCACCTGGCCCCAGTGGATGGACAACTGATGTTGTCTGCATCTTTCCTTAGACCAAGGTGCTGTGAATCAAGTGACTCAGACAATGCCCATCCTGCTTGGGGTGCCGGGGGCCCTTGTAGCTCTGCTGCACCGTCCGTGCACTGGCATGGCGACCTCGGCTGCAGCAGAGCAGTAGTTCTGTAGCTGCTTCTCATTTTTCTAGAATGGCTGGGAAATCCAAAGAGTAGTTAAATGTGTAAATATTTCCAGCTGGTCATTGACGTTAGTGCCAGGAGCATAGTCTGTTCTCACCAGCTTTGCTTCTTTATACATGGCCCATGTATCAGAGCTCCCATGTTAGGGACAGGATGCCTGCATTTCAGGTTGGGTACAACCACATTTTTCTAGACTCTGACTATATACCTGTTCTCAGGGGGATCTCACCAATACATGAGAAAGAAATCCTCTAAGAATGGAAGAATAACTGGGAGTCTTCTCCGTAGCCTCTCCCCTCCGTGCGGCCCAGCATTCAGGCCTTGGGGTTGCCTGTGTGTGGGTGGGTTTGTACCTCATGACCCCTCTTGGATTCCTTGGGCTCTCTGCAGAGCAGCCTCTGATCATCCTCACTGAGAGGGTCTGTGCTTGGCAACTGTCCCATACTGCTGAAATGTCATTATTTTATGCTCTTGCTTGACTACTGCCTCAGCTGGGATGCTGTCGGTGAGGCTTCGCTGTCTTCCAGCCTCTGTGGACTCAATGAGAAAGTGAGCACGCACCTGACCCATGTCTTTGCAGGACAGTCTTACTCGGCCCTGGGCCAGAGCTTCGGATCGGTGAAGTTTTCTTACATTATTTCTTGACTATTTCTTTCTGTAATCTTCTCTCTGCTGTCCTTCTGAAGCTCTCACTTGATGGACAGTAGAACTCTGAATCTTTCTAAGATGTCTCCTCAGCTTTATTTCCAGAGAATTTTTTCTATTTTTTGTCTTGCTGTATTTTGGGAAACTTCTTCAGCTTACTTGTCTCTTGTCTCTGGATCCACCCTCAGCTGAGTCATCCTGCTATTTAGCTCAATTGTTGTTGCCATGAATTCAATGCTTAGGCTTGAAAACTCTGTCTGACGCCTCCATTGCCTAGTGGCAGCTCCTGCAGGGCGGAATGTGCTCTGAGCCCTCTGGTGTCAGTGCCCATGGCAGGTCCTGCAGGGTCCTGGCCATGTGGGGGGGCTCCTCTCACTGTGCACCTCTGCCTGAGTGCTGGACCTGGAGCCAGAGTCTTGCTCACAGCAGTGGGTGTTGAGCCGTATGGGGTGACCCGGGGCCTGCTCCCAAGCTGTGGGGACTCACACTCCACCTGCAGGACCTGCCCTGGCCTCTGGGTCCCCCAGGTCACTAGTAGGGGAGGTGGGTAGCCCCGTGGGGTCACTGGCTACTCTCTCAAATCTGTCTGACTGGTCCTCCTGCTGGTCACTCTTCCTTCGTTTCAGGCCTGTCTGCCTCCTCCCCCAGAGAGGCCTCCTGGGTGCTCTCTGAGGGGCCTTCCTGCCTCAGCAAGGTCAGAGTTTGGGGGGCAGGGCTGAGGGTGCAGGCTGGGAAGAGTCCACCTGGACCATGGTCTTCTGTCTGCTCTGGCTGGGCTCTCGGGTTGACTGGGCTGCCTCCCAGGGCCGGGTGTGCTGGGTGCTCAGAGCTGTTCTCCATGGGCACTCTCACCTGACTGCCAGAGGTGAACTGTGGCTAGAAAACTGACAGGTCAGGGGCTGGAATCAGGAGGTCAGTCAGCAACTGTGCCCTGTCAGTCTGGGGCGTCCGGACCAGGACAGCTGGAACAGGAAGGGGCTTTTCTTAGAGAAGCGTGTGGACAGTTGGTTTAAAGTCACACCAGCTCAGGCCCTGCATTCCTACCTGTGGCCCAGGCAGGCCGGGGGTCTCGGGGAAAAGGACACGTGGATTTTGAGGCATGTCAAGAGCTTTCAGGCCATTTACTCACTGGTGGGCCCTTGCCTGCCACTGCCTTCAAGGCCCCTTGTCCTGCAGGTCCTGGGGCTGGCGAGGGTGAGAGGGCGCCAGCTGCTCTCAGGTACAGGGACAAGTTGGCAGCCCGTCTCTGGCATCTGGGCCTCCCAGGGGGCTCACCTACCCCCCCATCCCTGCCTTCCCTCTGCAGCTGGGGGCCCTGACACCTCTGCACATCGCTGCCGCCCTTCCCGGGGAGGCGGGTGTCAAGATCACCGAGCTGCTGCTGCATGCCATCACTGACGTGGATGCCAAAGCGGCTGACCAGGACCACATCTACAAGCCGGGCAAGGTGCACGGTCTTATAGCAGGTGGGAGGGAGTGGGGGCGTGGCTAGGCTGAGGAGTCCCCTTCAGACTGTGCAACTGAGCACATGTAGCCCCTCCTGTATGGGGGACAGAGCCAGGGCAGGTCCAGAATGACCCACCCAGATGGGGTTTATTTTGAGATCAAGAAACCAAAAACAACTCATTAAAATAAACGAGTTAAGGACCTGCTCATTCAGGCAGCTCAGCAGAGCATGGGGGCCCCTCCAGAAGCTTTTATCTTCATGGACAGAGGGGTTTCTAGCATGTCCTTGGGGCCTCCTTAGTAGAGCCCAGCCTGCCCTGCACACTGTCTCACTCTCCTGCCCTGGCCGTCCCTCACAGCCTCCTCTGTGTCCCTTTGGCCTCTCACCTGCTGTTCTCTGAGGAGGCAGGGCCCTGAGTGGGACCCAATGCCTGGATCCCTGAGTGGGCTCTGAGCTCAGTAAGTGCCGGGCACGGGTTGGGCTGTTGTTGGGGCACTGGTCACTCTGGGCCTGTGTTGAGGGCAGTGGTTGGCCATGGGGCAGTATGTGTTCTCCTGTCCTCAGGGAGAGGACTTGGCTCCGTTCTGTTGACAAGCATTGTGTTCTCGTGGACAAGGTGGCAGGAACAGCCCAAGACTGGGCACCTGGGCCGTGGTGCTGCAGAGCCCCTGGAGCCCTCAGGCTGTGGCTGAGCAGGGTGACACCCGCCCGGCAGTACCTGGCTGGAAGGAGCAGGGCAGGCTGGCTGTCCTGTGGGGGCTTCCATGGATGCTGCAGTGGCCCCGGGAACAGAGGTGGGGCTGAGAACAGTCATCCTGGAGGCCTGTGAGGGTGGGCAGGGAATGGGATCAGGGTGCAGGTGCACCGGGAAGCAGGAGTGGGGTGACTGGCAGGCCTGTGTCCACATCGCCATGGTCTCTCCACCCCACTGGCGAGGTCAGCTCTAAATCCCCCTCAGCCATGAGACTTCCTGGCCTTTCCACACTCCAAAAGTCCCCTGGGCCTGGGCTGTGAGCCCCGTTTTCCTTCTTCACCGGGAGCAGAACCCCACCCAGCCTGGGCCAGCCCTACATGCAGCAGAAACTGTTGGGTGTGGGCACACGTGTGGAGACGTGGCCTGCACAGCTCACTGTGAGGGAGATGCATGAGGGGAGGCCACAGAAAGTCTCTGACCAATCTGGGTGACAGGCACACGGAGGCGGGGCGTCAGCACTCAGGAGGGCTTCACGGGATGTGCCACGGGCCTGTGGTCCAGGGAGGACGTTAACAGGCTCCCGGTGCTGCTTCCTGAGGTCTGGGGCCTGCTCTGGCAGGTCTCTGGGCACTTGACAGGCGGCAGGTGACAGTATCGACCTGCTTTTGCACACAGCTGGACCTGCTGTCCTCAAGCATGAAGCTTGGCAATGAGCCTGGCCCGCCCAGTGCCTACTACAGCGCACACTCGTCCATCCCAGAGGAGGGGGGCAGGACAGCCCTGCATATGGCCTGCGGGCGTGAGGGCAACAGCAAGGTGAGCACAGGGCTGTGGGGGGTGTGGTGTATGCGTGTCACCACCTGAACCCAGGCAAAGCCAGGCAGGGCAGGAGGGCGGGCCTCGGGGGGCCACATGGGCATCAGTGGCTTGGCTGTGCTTGCTGTGGGTGTGCACACGTGCGTCCTTGTGTGCTCAAGCCTACGCGTACCTGCATGTGAGCGTGTGTTTGGAGGTCAGTGAGCGTGTGCACGTGGGGCCTGGGGACGGCACCCATGCACAATGTTCCTCTGTGTCGGCTCCAGGCAGCACACGGGGCCTGGCTGCTGTGGTGAGAACAGCCACTCTCAGTCGTCCTCCCTCAGGGAGGGAGATTTTCCGACAGAGGAACGGGATGCAGTAAGTTAAAGTCAAAGAGGAAGAACCTGGGCATTGTGCGCAACTTGTGTGTTGAAATTCCAGACCACGTTTATGGCCATGTGTGCCGGTGTACACAGGTGTGGGCCTGGCTGCCATTTGGCTCTGGTTTCTCACTGGGGGATGTAGCCAGACACATTTGGGAGCCTCTGGCCAGGCTGTAACTGTCCTTCTTACCCTCAGCCGCCATTATCACAGGGCCTCTGACTTAGGCCCAGGCGGCCCATTTTCCAGAGCCCTGCGTGGCACCCCCCTGGCCCTGCGGCTGCTGTCTCCTGCCGACCCAGGAAGTGGCCAAAGGGAGCCACTTTGAGGAGGCTGAATGACTGGGTGGGTGTGGAGAAACTGGGCAGCCAGGTCTTAGCTCTGCCCCATGGTGGCCAGTACAGCCTGGCCAGTCAGCTGTGGGGCACATAGCTGAGCCTCGGGTTACCCTCCCATAAGATGGAAATGATGAGCCTGGGCCTGCAGCCCTTGTGCGGTCTGGATACATGAAGCATGAGGGCACAAATGAGGGAGTGCCACGTGTGTGAGAGCGGTCCTGTGGATGGTGCTGGGAGGGACCAGGGCTCAGAACATTCCTGGTCAAATTCTTCTTGGGGGATAGGGCAGAGGGAACAGGTCCCCCAGGGGCCTTGTTGGGGACAGGGTCACCACCCTGACCAGAGCCACCTGAAGGATACTGTGAATCCACATTCGGAATGGGGGCAGCACAACTGCAAGAAGGCAGGCTGGCCAGACCCCCGGCCACTATGCACAAGGCCTGGGCTTATCACAGTGCTTTTCCACTCAGGTAGTGCATTCTTTCTACTGGTTGCAGATTTGGAAGAGTTAGGGGGAATTAGGGTTAGCAAATACTCATTGTGATTCTATCATAAGGTAGAGGACAGATCACCAGGTGAGATCACAGTCCTGAGGTCATGAGGGTTGCAGCAGTCCAGCCATTGCATCTGCATTCCAGCAGGGAGAGGAAGAGGGGATGCTTTCCCATAAGACCCTCAGGAGACTTATGCTGGCACCTCACTGGCCCGGCCATGGGTGCTGTGGGAAAGAGAGGGGCACAGAGGTTGGGCCAGCCAGCCACGGGTCTGCCACACATGGGGGAAGCAGTCTCAGTGCACAGTGTGGGAGCTAGACCCAAGAAGAGTCCTTGGGCGGGAGTGGGTGGGTGGGGAATAGGAGCTACAGAGGGCAACTCCCCAAGAACACTTCCAAGACAAGAAGAAGAGAAGAGAGAAGCTGAGGGTTGCAAAATGGGTATTTCCCAAAGGGGAGCAAGAATGTTGCTGGCTTCTGAGCAAATGGGAAAGCAGAGGGATCCCTGGGGGAGAAGGGCAGAAAGGTAAAGAGGGCAAGTATGGGCCTCCCTTCCAGTGCAGAAATCCCTGCCTCAGCTGAAGCTGTTGCCCAGGCTAGCAGTGGTCCAATCGTAGCTCACTGTAGCCTTGAACTTCTGGGCTCAAAGAATCCTCCCACCTTGGCCTCCCAATGTGCTGGGACTGCAAGTGTAAGCCACTTCACCCAGCCAGAGGCTCTGGGGTGATTGACACTCAGGTGTTTCTGTGAGATCCCTGAGCCTTGGTGAAGCAGGTGCTCCTCCAGTCATCCCTGGTGTGTGCTGCATCCAGCCAGATGGTCATGTGGTCTTGACTGTCCCCTGTCCATTGAAAGAAAACCATACCTCAGTTTATGCCTCAATGTCTTACGGAAATGATGAATGTTTCAAAAACATCTCAGTTTGAAGATCCATCCACCCATTCACTTATCCATTTATCCGATTTCCAAATTTTATTATAGAATACTTTTTGTGTGCCAGACAAGGTGCTGGGCTGGAGAAAGTAGCAGTTGAATAACTAAACTGATCTTATGGCATTTAGATTTGTGATGACTGTCAGGTACTCCTGGGCAGCGGGGTGCCCTCTAACCATCATACTTCTGCCTTTCTACCTGCTTAGTGTGCCAAGGACGTCGTCCAGCTCCTTCTCTCTCACAGAGCAAATCCTAACCTGCTGTGGAGCGGCCACTCCCCGCTCTCCCTGTCGATTGCCAGTGGAAATGACCTGGTGAGAATGTTCTCCACCCATGGACCTGTGCACCTGTGGTGTTTCCATTCCCAGTGCCCCACTCCCAGTTAGTCACTGGGATTTGATATTGTTAGCCATGTATCCACCCAACCGACCATCTACCCATGTATCCACTCAACAGTTCACGCTCATCCAGCCACTCATTCATTCATCCATCCTTCCATTCAACTATCAGTCTGTCTACCTATCTATTCATCTGTCCATTTATCAGTTCATCCATCCATCCATCCATCCATCCGTGCATCCACTTATTCGTCTATCTCTCCATCTACTCAAGCTGCCATCTCTCCTTCTATCCATCCATCTATGGATCCATTCATCCTTCCATTCATCCATCTGTGGATCCATTCATCCTTCCATTCACCCACCATCTATCTATTCAACAGTCCATTTATCTACCCATCTGCTCATTGATCTGCCCATCCACTCATCCATCTGCTCATCTATCCATCCAGTCATCATCCATTCATTCCTCCTTCTATACAACCACCCAGATATCTACACTTACAGACACCCATCTGCTCATCCATCTACTGATTCATCCATCCATTCATACATACATATACCCATCCATCCATCTACTCATCCTTTATCCCTCCAACCTTCCTTCCATCCAACCATTCTTCTATCTACCCAACTACCTATCCACTCATTAATCCACTCATCCATCCATCCATCCACTGATCTAGTAATCCTTTCATTCAACCCCTGTCTATCCTTCTAACTACCCATATACTCATTTATCCATCCACACATCTATCCACTCATTGATCTGTCTATCCATCCATTCTTCCATTCATTCATTAATCCACTTATCCATCCAGCCATTCTTTCATTTAACTGTTACTTATTGAGCATCTACTATGCATCAGGTGGGTGCCATTTTAGTCATGAGGTATTAAATAAAGCAATGTCCCTGCTCTCAATCCTCCTACACCTAGTTGGGGGAGTCAAACATTAAGCTAGTGTGTAACATACTCTCTGGTGATGACAGTGTTAGGAAGAAAACAAAGCTGGGCCAGGCTCACGCCTGTAATCCTAGCAATCTGGGAGGCCAAGGTGGGTGGATTGTCTGAGCTTAGGAGTTCCAGACCAGCCTGAGCCAGAGAGAGACCCCATCTCTAAAAGTGCCGGGAGTTGTGGCAGGCACCTGTAGTTCCAGCTACTTGGGAGGCTGAGGCAAGAGAATTGCTTGAGCCCAAGAGTTTAAGGTTGGTATGAGCTATGCAGCCCCAGCACTCTTCCAAGGGTGACAAAGTGAGACTCTGTCTCAAAAAAAGAAAGAAAGAAAATAAAGCTTGCTGAGGAGATGGTCAATGATGGTTGGGCAGGCTGCTTCATTAGGGTGGCAAGGAGGGCTTCTCTGCTGAGGTGACATTTCAGCAGAGATCTGCATGAGTTGAACGTGCTGGTGATGTGGGCTGGGCTTCTGCAACTTCTGTGGGAGCCGCTTAGCCCTTCTTTCTTCTCATGTATTGAACCATTCCTCCAACAAGGTGTAGGGCCCCTGCTCAGTGCTTGGCCCTTCTCTCCTCTCACGCTTTGAACCATTCCGCCAACAAGGTGTAGGGCCCCTGCTCTGTGCTTGGCCCTACTTTCGGCCCTTCTCTCCTCTTACACATTGAACCATTCCTCCAACAAGGTGTAGGGGGCCCTGCTCAGTGCTTGGCCCTTCTCTCCTCTCACGCTTTGAACCATTCCTCCAGCAAGGTGTAGGGCCCCTGCTCAGTGCTTGGCCCTTCTTTCTTCTCACGCTTTGAATCATTCCTCCAACAAGGTGTAGGGGGCCCTGCTCAGTGCTTGGCCCCATTAGAGGCAGGGTTGTGGAGGGAAGACTGCTCCATTCTGAGGGCCAGATGCTCCTCAGAGGTGAGCACTGGTGATTCATGTCTGGCTGCATCTGCTCTTGCTCTTGGGTTACTGGGTGGCACTTGAGCTGGTGGTTGGTGGCACAGTCAGGAGCAAGATGTGCCTCTTTCTGTATCTAGTTAAGTGATCACAATGACACCAGGAATATGGCAGTCATCCAGGAACTACAAAAATATGCTTCTGACCGTGCAGGGGGACCTGCCCTGTGGGAAGGCAAGCTGGGAGCCAGGGCCACGTTAGAGTATCCACATTCGGGCTACGCAGAGCAAAGTGCAGGAATTGGGCGGAGTTCCAGCTTCTCCCTAAGGAACCAGCTGTGTGACCCCTGGCCCATTGTCCTGCTCTGTGAGACAGGGCAGCCATAGACCTTTGGGTAGAACCCATGAGAAGTACCCAGGTGTGCCTGCGGTAGGACTTCTGCGTCCAGGGGTCGGTTTTGAAGTGGCTGAACTCTGGGTCTTCCCCTCAGTAAGGGGAAGTGATGTGTGGCCGCTAATGGACCTGCCTGTGTGCCCAGGTCGTGAAAGAGCTCCTGTCCCAGGGGGTTGACCCCAACTTGCCCCTGACCAAAGGCTTGGGCAATGCCCTGTGTGTGGCCTGCGACCTGAACTACGAGCACCAGAGGAGTGTGGACGGCAAACTGGCCCTGGTGAGGAGGAGGGGGGGGGACTGAGGGCTGGGGGGCTGGGGAGGGGGAGGGAATGGGCTGGGGGAGGGGCAGGCTGGGTGCTGTGGGGCGCGAGGGTTCTGGGGCTGTGCGTCCCTCAGTGGACCCCTTTGTCTTACCCTTGTTCCTGGCGGGTGGTGGATTGTTTGTGCTCTCCAAGCCTTGGTGATCTAAATGGTTGAGAAAGGACAAAATACTGCCTTGCCTTTAATATTTTATATTCTTTAAAAAATGGGAAGTGGCAAAAGCACTCAGCAGGCCAAACCAGTTCCCTGGAGCTTGTCTCAGTGAAAGCAGTCTTTAAGAAAGACACGGCCTCTCACTGTGGTGTGGCTGCACAACTCCAGCTCCGTCTGTGTCCCAACTTGGGAAGCCTGGCACGTGTGCCTGCTGGCAGGGATTCTGGGCCTGTCTCCTCGTGGGGAAGAGGGTGGCTTTCTTGAGGTGCAAACCTGACAGCCAGAAGCCGCTGAGCCCCAAACCTGTGTTAGGGCAGCACCTTCTGTGCTGAGCCCCTCTGGCTCCTACCCGCTGGGGCACCTCCCTCTGGTGTCCTCCCTCTCCCTGGCTCTGGAAGGCTCTGTGGGCTACGCCACTAGGGGTTCTGGCTCTGTGCCAACGCCTCCCCTGCCCGCAGTGCCCCATGGTGCCACCCCTGACCCCATGTCCCCAAGCCATCTTGGTCCATGCGCTGGTTCCCAGCTAGCTGGTGGGGCTGAGCCAGGCACCCAGAAGGCTGTTGGACTTCACAAGCATGACTTTACTTCCAAGAAGCTATGACTGTCCTGAGAGCCTATTTCCTGGTCCTGCTTCTAGGACCTGTCCTCGGTCCTGAGATCCTGCCCTCCTCAAGGCAGAGCGGGTGGGGAGCTCCGCCTGCTGCTTCTGGGTGGTGTAGGAGGAGATGCGGTTATGCTTGTAGGTGCAGCACAACTCTGGGCTTCCCCATGTGCCCTCTGGGCTTCGGGGGACCAGGACTGATGGGCAGTCTCTTGTGCATCAGTCTGTCTGCATGAGTAGAGAAGACGGGCCCAGACGTGGGGAGGCTCTGGGAGCGCCAGCTTCATCTCTGCAGAATCTGGAATGGAGGAAGCTGAGTGGTGTACTGGGGCAGAGGGGCCTCTAGAGCAGTGGTTCTCCACCTTCCTAATGCCGTGGCCTTTAATACAGTTCCTGTGGGTCTTAACTCACAGGTTGAGAACTGCTGCATTAGAGCCTTGTCCTGGTCAGGGGGCCAGGCGGCCACTCCCCAAGCCAGATGGCCTCTGACCCCCACCTTGCTTTCTCAGGCCCCTTGTATATTCTTGCCTCAGACCTGAAATCAGCTGACCAGTCTTTTTTCCCGATAATTACTATTTATTATTATTTTTTAGACTGACAGAAAAATGGAAAGAATATTATAATGACACCATATCCCTCACCTAGATTCACCAACTAACATCTTACTGTGCTAGCCCACCACTGTCTCTGTGTCTCTGTGTCTGTCTCTCTCCATGTCTGACTGTCTCTGTCTGCGTCTGTCTCTCCATGTCTGTCTCTCTCTGTGTCTGTCTCTCCGTGTCTGACTGTCTCTGTCTGTGTCTGTCTCTCCATGTCTGTCTCTCTCTGTGTCTCTCTCTGTGTCTGTTTCTCCGTGTCTGACTGTCTCTGTCTGCGTCTGTCTCTCTGTGTCTGTCTCTCTCTGTGTCTGTCTTTCCGTGTCTGACTGTCTCTGTCTGCGTCTGTCTCTCCATGTCTGTCTCTCTCTGTGTCTGTTTCTCCGTGTCTGACTGTCTCTGCGTCTGTCCCTCCGTGTCTGACTGTCTCTCTCTGCGTCTGTCTCTCTGTGTCTGACTGTCTCTGTCTGCGTCTGTCTCTCCGTGTCTGACTGTCTCTCTCTGTGTCTGTCTTTCCATGTCTGACTGTCTCTCTCTGCGTCTGTCTCTCCGTGTCTGACTGTCTCTGTCTGCGTCTTTCTCTCCATGTCTGTCTCTCTCTGTGTCTGTCTTTCCGTGTCTGACTGTCTCTGTGTCTGTTTGTCTGTCTCTGTGTCTATAGATCCACCCGGAGTCAGGTGCACCCGTGACTCTGCCCCTCAGGTTTGGCCACATCTCCCCAGGGCAGGACTGCTTTTGAGCCACACCAGGGAAGTCAGGATGTAGCTGCTTTTTGGTGACACCCCGACGGGTGCCTGCACTGGGGCCCCGGGCTGCTGTCTTACCATGGCCACGTTTCCTAGGGGCCTCCCTCTGCTTTGAGCCTGGCCTTGGCCCTCCTGGCTGATGGAGGCTGTCCCGCTGCCTCTGCTTCTGGATTTCCCAAGTGCAGTGGAGCACCGTGTCCAGGCCTTTGGACTTACTGCCATTTCTCCACTGTGTTTAACAACCTGGATGATGGCAGCAGCGTCACAGTTGGGGGACGGTGGCCCTCTAGGGACCTGGATGAGACTCAGGGAGCGTTCATCACCTCTGGCTCTGGCTATGGACACAGTCCGTGGATTTGGGGCACGGGCTTAGGCTGCCTGCCCTGGCTGCACCCACACAGCGTGGGCCCATGGGCGGAGCAGCACTGACCGTGGGGGCTCTGTCCCTCAGGGAGACATCGGTGACACACTTCTGCGTTCAAACTCTATTACACATTTAGCAAATATCACGAGAAAAAAATCTCATTTTCAGAAATACTTCCAACATTGTCAACAGATCAATCACATCAAATTACCACCGTGATTAAAACGTTTTTATTTTGTATATACTGTAGCCAGTTATGAAAATACTAACATGGCAGAATTACATTTTTTTTTTCGAGGCAGAGTCTTGCTTGTTGGCCCTGCTGCAGTGCCGGGGCATCATCTCAGCTCACTGCAGCCTCCAACTCCCGGGCTCAAGCCATCCTCCTGCCTCAGTCTCCTAGTAGATGGGACTACAGACACCACTGGTGCGGGGCTAATTTTTCTATTTTTTGTAGAGATAGGGTCTCACTTTGCTCGGGCTGGATTTGAACTCCTGCCCTCAAGAGATCCTCCCATCTTGACCTCCCAGACTGCTAGGATTACAGGCATGAGCCGTGGTGCATGGCCTGTTTTGTTACCTCTAGAGTATCTCTTTGTTTATTTTTCTCACATCTCTCAGGGTTCAATAGTCTGTTTAATAGACTCGTATCTGAACACCAAACTGAATTCCTATTAGCTTGAGTTGTCCAATGGAGTCTTTAGGGTTTTTTTAAGTGAAGAAATATCTGTCAGGAAAAAATGATAATGTCCCTTCCTTCCCAGCATGTTGAATCTATTTTCTTTTTCCTTCCTCATTGCCTCGGCCAGGTTCAGTCTGAGCAGTAGTGTCCCTGCCTTGCTCCTGACACCAGGGGAGGTCTCAGTGTCTCCTGTCTGTCTCTCACAGCTGTGCTTTACCAAAGTAAGGAACGTGCCTTCATTTGCAGCTTGTCGTGAGAATTTGCTGGGATGGTTATGGATGTTTTTGTTTTTTATTTTATTTTTTTTGCCCAATGTGGTCATGCTGTACATGCCTTTTAAAAAAATTATGGTAACATACACTTGACATAAACGTTACTACCATCCTCACCACCACAGGTGCACAGCTCACCACGATTAAGTCTTCATGTTGTTGTGCCTCCATCGCTGCCATCGCTGTAACTTTTCCTTCTCGCACACTGGACCTCCGTCCCCATTGAATGATAAGTTCCCGTGCCCCGACCCCGCCCTGGCACCTACCGCTCTGCGTTCTGTCTCTGTGAGTCTGACTCCTCCTGGGACCCCACCCCTGCGGGGTCATAGCGTGTCTCTCTTTTGTTCTTTATTTCACCAGGCGAAATGTCTGCATGCCTCGTCTGTGTCAGAATTTCCTTCTCCTTAAGGCTGAATAATACCCCATTGTATGGACAGACCCCTTCTGCTTGTCCATTCCTCTGTGGATGGACGCGTGGGCTGCGCCCCCACTGTTGCTACAGTGAATAACACTGCCCTGAATGTGAGTGCCCATTGTCTCTCCCCGCCCTGCCTCCGGTCCAGAGTGGGACTGCTACATCAAATGGTAATTCTATGTTTAATTTTTTAAGGAACCGACATACTGTTTTCCACAGCAGCTGCACCATTGTGCATCCCCCAGCAAAGGTGGATTTTATATATTACAGCCCAGCACAAGGGTTCCACTGACATCCTTGCCAACACCTGGTGTTTTCTGTTTTCTTGATGCAACCATCTGGTGGGTGTGAAGTGGTGTCTCCCTGTGGTTTTCATTTGCATTTCTCTGATGGTGAGTGATGCTGAGAACCTTCTCAGGTGCTTGTTGGCCCTTTGCATATCTTCTCTGTGAAATATCTATTCAAATCCTTGGTTTCTTTTTGAGTCAGATTGTTTTTTGTTATTGTTGAGCTTTAGGAGTTTTCTATATATTCTGAATGTTAATTCCTAATCACGGTACATGATCTGCAAGTTTTCTCTCCCAGTCTGTGGGTTTTACTATGTTAAGGATTTTTTGACTCACAAAATGTTTTTAATTTTCAGTATTTGTTTTGGTGAAGCCACAGGGGTGCCCCTGGCTTGATCACACATGCGGGGATCTCAGTGCCCTGGTAGAGGGGAGATTCCAAATAGTTTCATGTAATGTCTCAAGTCTAAGTTCCGGACAGTGGCGGGGCTGTCATTTTCATTCTCGTCTCTCCTCTGCTGTCTGATTTTGGTTTGGTTTGGCTGCCTGTGGCCTGGGCCCCCTGCTCCTCAGAGCCTCAGCCTCCACCATGATCTGCTGTTCAGGCTGCGGCAGAGCCTACTTGTTTTGGCCTATTAATTGAAAGAAAAACAAAATTGAGTTTTATAATTTGGAAATGAGAGCTTCATTCCTCATAAAGTTTTCAACCCATGCTGGCCCTTCTGCCAGCCTTGGAAACAGGGCTCCCAGCCAGGGAGCTAGTGCTTCAAGGGAGGGACAAAGGGAACAGGCTTTATTCCGAATGGACGGCTAAATACGGCAGGTGCCAAAAAGATGTACACACATTTTAAGGAAGGAAAACACTATGTTAAAATTGTTATACTCAATAGATACCAATAATGTTTGTTATCTTGCACATTGTCCCTTGTATCTCTTATAATTGCAGAAGGCAAACATGATTAGAATATTACAATTTTAATACAGTTTTTTTCTTTCTTAAAATGTGTACACATTTTTTTTTTTTTTTGGCACCCTCTGTGTGCATATTTAACAAGCTATGAGAGTCGTGGAGAATATCTATGAAAAGAGAACTCCACGCCTGCGTAGGGGGGCTGCCTGTGGGGGTCTGTGTTTAAAAACGGCCACCACCACCCCAGAAAGGTGGAATGGGGCATGATGCCCTTTCTGCATAGGGCGTTAAAATCACTTGGAGGTTGGTGGCCTTTTATCAGGAAAGAATGCTGGTCTGGTCCTCAGGAAATAAAGACTGATGGCCTTAATGGGGGAGGAGTGGGGGGTTAACACGATGCATCATGGCTGGGAACTCAGTTTCAAGGTTTCTTTGGGGTTCTCTTGGCCGAGGTGGGGTCCATTCAGTCAGTGGAGGCTTGGGGTTTTGTCCCTAGTTCACAGGCTCCACTTTGGTCAAGATGTGCACAGGCAACTTGATTCTTTTTATTTTGTAGAGACAGAGTCTTACTTTATTGCCCTCGGTACAGTGCCGTGGCGTCACAGCTCACAGCAACCTCCAACTGCTGGGCTAAGGCGATTATCTTACCTCAGCCTCCTGAGTAGCTGGGACTACAGGTGCCCGCCACAATGCCCGGCTATTTTTCTGTTTTGCAGTTTGGCTAGGGCTGGGTTTGAACCCACCACCCTCAGTATATGGGGCCGGCGCCCTACTCGCTGAGCCATAGGCGCCACCCCAAAACTTTTTTTTTTTTGCAGTTTTTGGCTGGGGCTGGGTTTGAACCCACCACCTCCAGCATACGGGGCTGACACTCTACTGCTTTGAACCACAGAGGCCACCCCAGCAACTTGATTGTTGATTCAAACTTGATTCTGTCCCATTGTGGCCAGGATGGTGTGGTTAGTAGCCCCTAGGCCCCTCCAGAGGAGAAGTTTAGAGCATAAAGGCTGATAGTCAATTAAACGTTTGGGGCCAGACAAGAATGAGTGTGGACAGGCACTTATTAGCCCCTACCCTTAAAAATGGCCTTAGATGGGGTATTAGAATAGAAAAAAGGAAGGAATCTATTCCATTAGGGAGACAAATAAAAACATCATGAAGAAAATTACAACTTTTTTTATGCAGTCAAGGAACAACCCGAAATTTAATTGAAACTTTGGACAAGTAATAAAAAACTTACTAAGGCTAAAATTTAAATAATGGGTCTTTAGAGACAATTTTTTCTCTCCAATTTCCCATTTTTACTAAAGAAAAATCATAGTAGGACCAATTTATTTGCAAAATAAATTTAAATTTCATATACTTGGCTTGATTATTTGTATGAAGTAGAGTAAGAATAATCATTGGCCACATAGGCTTTCTTTTAAAATTGATTTTGCTGGAATTTTTTTTTTGAGACAGTCTCAAGCTGTGCCCTGGGTAGAGTGCCTAGGCATCACAGCTGACAGCAACGTCAAATTCTTGGGCTTAAGCGATTCTCTTGCCTCAGCCTCCCAAGTAGCTAGGACTACAGGTGCCTGCCACAATGCCTGGCTATTTTTTGGTTATAGTTGTCCTTTTTGTTTGGCAGGCCCCGGCTGGATTTGAACCTTCCAGCTCCGGTGTATGTGGCTGGCACCCTAGCTGCTGAGATACAGGTGCCGAGCCTGGAATTTGTTTTTTAATAAGAAATCTCAGGTTAGGCTTAAAGCCTATAGATACCTGTATAGGTTGGGTAAATGCCTCCTTTTTGAGGTCGCAAAGTACCTTGGGGCTCCTGGACCTCTCAGAAAGTGATATTCTGCTGAGATGAGGCATCAGAACAGATTTTCAGAGTGTTCTTATTGGCCTAATTGTTCACAGCAATCTGGGAATATCTGAAAATATACCATTCTAGCCAAAGTCTTGGTAAAATAACCAATATCTTTAATTTTATCCTTTCATAAAAGAAAACGATTCTTGTTGAACTTGTGCAAATACCTATATTGCCATAAAATACGAATACTTAAAAATGTTTCCAAATTCAGAAGAAATCAAGTGGAGAGAAAAATAAATGTTTCAAATTGTTTACAAAAATGTCTTTTACCAATTTATGGTAAGCTATAGATAGCTCAAAAGAAGGAAAAAGAGGGCTTAGCGCTTGTAGCACAGTAGTTATGGTGCCAGCCACATACACAGGGGCTGGTGGGTTCAAGCCTGGCCTGGGCCAGCTGAGCAACAATGACAACTGCAAAAAAAAAATAGCCAGGCGTTGTGGTGGGCGCCTGTAGTCCCAGCTACTTGGGAGGCTGAGGCAAGAGAATCGCTTAAGCCCAAGAGGTTGAGGTTGCTGTGAGGTATGATGATACAGCACTCTACTGAGGGTGACATAGTGAGACTCTGTCTCAAAAAAAAAAAAAAAAGAAGAAGAAGGAAGAAGAGTTTTGGCTTCTAGAAAACAAAACATAAAGAGAATCAGTAATGTTTAGACAAAAGTCATGAAAAATTTGTTTAATTCCATGTGATTAATTTTAGTTTTGCTTGGGTTTGGGTTAGCAGTCTTCACAAATGCACCTGTTTTAAAGTCTTGGAAATTTTATTATTATTTTTTAAGACAGGGTCACACTCTGTCCCCCTGGGTAGAGAGTTGTGGCATCATACCTCACAGCAACCTGAAACTCTTGACTTTAAGCAATAATCTTGCCTTAGCTCCCCAAACAGCTGAGACTACAGTCACTGGCCACTATTCCTGGCTAGTTTTTTTTTTTTTTTCTATTTTCAGTAGAGATGGGGTCTCACTCTGGTTGAGGCTGGTCTTGAACTCCTGAACTCAAGTGATGCCCCACCTTGGCCTCCTGGAGTTCTGGGATCACAGGCATGAGCCACTGCACCCAGCTTCTGCACCCCCCCCTTTTTTTTTAGTTTGAATGGCATGATCTCCAAAGTTATTGACTGCACATGTAATTAAAAGCACCTGTCAGAGTTCTTTCTATGAATTTCCTTGAAGAGACAAATTTTGGATCACAATCAGTTAAAGAACACTTTTTGAGAAGAATCAAAGTGGAATAATGTCTGTGGATGACAAAAGTCTTAGAATATTGTGGTTAAAGAGTCAGTTGACAAAGAAATTTGGTTAAGGTTTTGGGCACACAAAAATTTAACATAATAACCATCATTACTATTGATAAATACAAAGCATATCAGAATTATAGAATCTCATACAACTTTGGAACACATACATATTTATATAAACATGATCCAAGAAAGTTAAACACCATTTTGTATTTGGCAGTGCTTCTTGTGTAGTTTTAACATACTAAATAAGCCAAATAGTTCTCTCTCAGACTTTCAGTTCAAAAAATACATACTTTTGAATATATAAAGAATATATATATTTTCTTTGACTTTCAGTTCAAAAAATATATATTTTTTGGGCAGCGCCTGTGACTCAGTGAGTAGGGAGCCGGCCCCATATACTGAAGGTGGCAGGTTCAAACCTGGCCTCGGCCAAACTGCAAAACAAAAAAACAAACAAACAAATATATATATTTGCCAAACTGCAAAACAAAAAACAAACAAACAAATATATATATTTGCCAAACTGCAAAACAAAAAACAAACAAACAAACAAATATATATATATATATATTTTTGAAAACTAGTTTGAGGTCAAAAAGACTGTAGAATTTTGATTTGGGGAAGTTTGTCAAATATCAAAGGTCTGAAACACTTGTTATCATAAAACAGGATTACTGTTGTTACTATTAAATAATATTTATTTAGCCAAAGTGATAATTTTAAGATTTTAAGGGCAAAAATTTTGCTCTTTAATAGAGAGGCTTGATGGCTTACAGCTGTAATCCCAGCACTCTGGGAGGTCAAGGCAGGAGGATCCCTGAAGTTCAGGAGTTCGAAACCAGCCTGAGAAAAAGCAAGACCCCATTTCTACCATTAGATAGTTAGATAGATAAATGAAATTTTAAAAAAGAAAAAGAAAAGGTAGCTAGGCGAGGTAGTATGCACCTGTACTACCAGCTATTTGGGTGGGTATACTGGAGAATAACTCAAGCCCGGGAGTTTGAGGCTGCAGTGAGCTACAGTGATGCCACTGCCCTGTAGCTGGGGTGATAGAATGAGACCCTGTCTCAAAAATAAATAAATAATAAAATAAAATAATAGAGAGGGGACTTAGTTAGTTTCTCAAACAGTAAGAGCCAATAAAAAGAAGCTGGAAAGCTAGCTAACAAAGAGGCAAATTGAATCCGTCTCTCTTTTCCCTGTCTTTTTTTTTAGTTTATTCCAAAGGGTGAATATAAGTTTTTACCATGTCTATTAATATTACTTGAAAATCTTGTTTGAAAGAGAAAACCAATTTTTTATTTTTGCATTAGTGTATTGTGTTAAAGTTAATTTTAATACAACATTATGGACAGATATATTTAATCATGATCGACTGTAAGATTTCTGTAACTCTTTTTACATTTTATCATTTCCCCCCAACTTTTATATCCACTCAATTACATCTATTATTTATTTATTTATTTAATTTAAAACAACTTCTAAAACCTTTAGATTAGGCAAAATTATTTTCTGTTTAACAAAAATCCTATTTTTATAACTCCTCATAATTCTTTTTATTGATCAGAAAACACAATATTTTTACTTTTTTAATTTTTTTTTTAAGAGACATAGTCTCACTTGGTCACCCTTGGTAGAGTGCCGTGGCATCTTGGCTCACAGCAACCTCAAACTCTTGGGTTCAAGTGATTCTCTTGCCTCAGCCTCCCGAGTAGCTGGGACTACAGGCACCACAACAGCACCCGGCTATTTTTTAGAGATGGGGTCTCAGTCTTGAGCCTGTGAGCTCAGCCAGTCCGCCCTCCTTGGCCTCCCAAGTGCTGGGATTACAGGCGTGGGCCACTGTGCCTGGCATTTTTACATTTTCTTATATAAAATTGTTTCTCTTGTATCAAGTAGTTTTCATTATATATACAGAGGGGACGAAAAATATATGTACACATTTTAAGAGAGGAAAAAACCTATGTTAAAATTGTAATACTCTGCAATTATAGGAGACACAAGATGCAGCATACGAGATAACAAGTGTTATTGATATATATTGAATATTACAAGTTTAATAGTTTTTTCCCTTCTTAAAATGTGTATAAACATTTTTTATGTTATGACGTACACTCCTGTATTGTAGTGCTAGCGCTTGGTAACCCTTATTTTTGATGAAAAACCTAGGAAGTTTAAGTAACTCTGAACTATTTTAATTAGCACATCTAAGTATATTTGGTTCAGTGAAGTTGTCCTGGTGTCAGGACTGCTTGAGGCCCAGGTGCCCCATCTTGTCGAGTCAAGACTGGGAGCAGGTGGGCTAGTGTGCCCCTACTTTCTGCATTGGGCAGGGAAGGGTCCAGCCAGTCCACCTCCCTGCAGTCTGCCGGCCTTCTTCTGAAAAGAGTGTCCCAAGGAGTAGGGTCCTGGGGGGTGTGGCAGGGCACTGACTCCTCAGTGGTGTTGGCAGGTGGTCTTGGCTTCAGCCCCAAGGAGGGGAGAGGAGAGGGGCCGGGTGGCTCAGAGTAGCTACTCCCCAGGGGACAGCAGAAAGACAGACATGTGGCTCAGCCTCACCATTGAATTGGTGCCCACTCTCCACCCACACCCCTCCACGACAGTTAGTTGCCTGCTCAGGCTAGACTGGCTGCTTGTGTTGGTGGCGTTTGGCGCCACACCAATGGCATTGCACTCTTGATGTTGGCGAGAGACCAGGGCTTTGCCTTGTTGTAGAATGAATGCTAAACACAGGTGCAGAGAGCAAGAGGCCCCCCTGGGGGTTGAGGGGTCGCGTGCAACCCCTATCATGTCCCTGCTAGTGTGTAGCATGTACACAACGCACACACAGGCACGCATAGTCACACATGCGTACACACACACGTGCGTAAACAGACACATGTACCCATGTACAGACGTACACTCCTACACCCATATATGCTTGCATGCACACAGTCACACATGTACACATGTATTCACCCATACATCCATATACGCATGTGTGCACACAGGCACACATGCATGCACACACCCATACACACACACCCATACATGCGTACATGCACACATTCATACAGGCACACCCACACACACGCACACCCGTGCGCTCACTGTCTGGCTGAGCATCCCCTACGGCCATTTTGGGATAGGATGAAGAACAAGACCCACGATCTTGTTGCCAAATCTGGGGGATCCGGGTGCAGTCAGGCCTCAGCAGACTCGGGGGTAGTCCACTGTGCTGCGGGTGGTGGGTCAGGGAGGATTCCGAGAGGGGTGGCCCAGCCTGGGCTCTGTGGACCCAGCCCTGTCCCACATGTCTCACTGACTCTCCTGCACCTGCGAAGCTGGTCCTTGTGGGGGTGCGGTGACTACAGCCCCTCGGACTGCCCTCTGGTGTCTGGTGAGTGTGTGGACAAGGCTCAGAAGCCGTCGGACTTATGACCCAGGTCGCTGCCTCTGGGCTTGGACACGGCCCAGCGATGCAGGGTTCTCTTCTCCACAGATTGACCGACTCATTAGTCATGGAGCCGACATCTTGAAGCCCGTGACCCTCACGCAGGGGGACAAGGTGGCGGTGGGCACGGCTGTCGACTATGGCTACTTCCGATTCTTCCAGGTACGGCTCTGGGCCTTACTGGTGAGGGAGGTGGGTCTTGGCCTCCCTGGGCAAAGCTGGGGCCCAATGCCAGCCCTGGACAGTGGGGAGAGAACCAGGCCTCAGGGCTGAGTACGAGCCGGGCTGGCCTCTGCTGGGAGGGAGGGGCCCTTGTTCACCCAGGGTCACTCGCAGTCCCCCATGGTGATCTTGTGTTGTGCTGCAGGACCGGAAGATTGCCCACTGCCCCTTCCATGCACTGATGCCAGGAGAGCGCGAGACGTTTTTGGCCCGGAAGAGGCTCCTGGAGCACGTGGGCTTCCACCTGCGAAGTGCCGTGATCGCCAAGGAGAGCCAGTGGGACGAGACCCTCCTGTACCTGAGCAAGAGAGGTGGGTGGCAGCTCGGGCAGCACTCCCCTCAGTGGGATTCCTGCGTGCCGGGGGTCTTTCCCCACTTGGCCCCTTGGCATCCTGCCCTCTGAGGAGGTTGTGCAAGAGCGATTAGGGAGGGATCTAGCAGGGGAAAAGCACCCAGGAAGGAGTGCTGGTGGCCCTGGCCAGAGGGGCCCCATGGCCAGGAGAGATCCCAAGCCCTCCTGCTGCTGCGGGAGCACTGCCCAGGAGCATCTTGGTCACCTAGCACCAGAGCTGTGCCTGAGCCCCAGGGCATTGTGCGTGTCTCAAAAGGTCACCTGCCCCTGCATACCTCTACAGTTCAACCACTGGTCCACACACTGGTGACATGCACAGGCACACGCACCAGCCCCCACACAGCCACACCTAGGACCCCCATGCTGCCCACCACACACCTGCTGTCGAGTCATCTGTTCAGGCTGAGTAATTCCTAAGGAGCAGGAATTGATTGCCCACAGTTCCGGAGCTGGACACCCCAGGGTGGAGCACCCGCAGTGCAGCCTGGGAGGGCTGCTCTCTGCTTCCCAGAGGTGCCTTGGTGCTGCGTCTGCATGTGGCAGGAGGCAGAAGGCAAAGGGCCTGGCCAGCTCCCTCTGCCCTTGTGCAAGGCGCTAATCAGTACCCCTTTATCAAGGCACTGCCCTTCATGCAGTCACATGGGGACTCAGTTTCAGCATGAGTTTTTGGGGGGACACCACATTCAAACCACAGCACTCATCGGCCCACCCGACCCCCATACGCTCACTTCACCCCCACATCCCCTCCTCACAATAGCCTCCCCCTCCACACAGCAATCCCAGCTCCCCACACTCTCTCCTGCTCACCTCAGTCCACATATGCACCACGCACCCACATGCTTTCCCACCCCCAGCCCTGGCATACTGCCCAGCAATGCATATAGGCCCCCATGTACCAACCGTCCATCCCTCAAACAGGTCCACAGCCACCCAACACCCTCAAATCCACCATGCCTGTACTCCCCACATGCACACATACCTCCCATATTAACCTGCCTCATCCCACGTTTCCTCCACCCCCACCTACCCTCTGCCTCCCATAGCTTCTGCACCACCATCCCCCCCACCTCACAGTACACAGAGCCAGTAGTCACTCCCACAAGTGGCCCCCACTCCAACCCCTCAACACAGCATGACCTACCCACTCACAGTCAGATGCCCCTGCTGTGGTGGAGACTCTGTGTTCCTGGCCAGAGTGGCTGCAAGCAGCATCCTCCACCATGCACGGCTCTGCTCTGGGACACAGGCTCTGCCTGGGGTATGGTGGCGCTGGGAACGCTGGGGCTCTAAGCACTCTTGGGCCAGCTCACAGGCAGAGGAGAAGCAGGCCAAGGAGACCAGAGTCCACTTCCTCCTCCCTTCCATCAGAGGTTAGACCCCCAAATAGCATGACCTCACAGTGAAGCATTGCCATCCTCAGCTCCAGAGCCTTGGCTCAGAGGTTTGCCCATGGGATAGTCACCCTGTAGAACAGTGAGCTTCAGATCTCATCACAAAAAAACCAACTTAGTGTTCAACAGAGATACACTACAATTTCAAACCTAATGGCAAGGAGCGATTGGGAGGAGATTGGCAGATTCATCAGTGACATAGGCTGAACCACAGGATAGCTAATAGCCAGAGAAAGCCAGGGAAAGAAAGCTTGGAGAAGCCCTCCTGAGTTCACAGCAAATCTCAGACATGAACCTCAGGGACTGGTCTAAAGCACAGAGGCATATGAAGAAGCATGTGTTCCAGAAAAATATACTCTCGACACTTAGAAAGAATAGAGAAAGAGGGTCTTGGTGGCATTAAACCAAGACCTCCTTTCCCCTGCACTCTCACAGCTCAGGGATGCAGAAGCTTGCAGCCATGTGCACCCCCAGTAAAAGGAGGTGTGGATGTCAACAGTCCCTATCCTGTCCATGGCCACCCATTGCTTAGGCTAAGTTCCAGACTTGGTGTGACTCCGTTATGGATGAGAGTGGGGGCTCCCTTCCTACGCCCACCCTCCATTTGTGGGACACAGCTTCTTCAGTACGGTGAGAATACCATGGCTCTGATCATCCTTCTCCCAGCTGGTGAGGAAGTCTTCTGTCCTGGGAGAGGCAACCGGTGGCTACTTCCCCATGAATGCTCAGCTCCCAGAGTGAGGGTGTCTTCCCCCACCAGCTCCAGAACCATGGCTCAGAGAATTACCCAGAGGAGAGACAGACGGTGAAACAGAGAGCTCTAAATATCCTCCCAAAGGAAGTGAGCTCATCGACAACAGAGTATGGGGAGGTCCACGCCTCCTGGAGCACGCAGAATCACCAGGGATTGTGAATGCAGTATCCAGAAGATTGGAAGATGCACTGGAGATACAGGCTCAACTGTAATCTGCCAGAGATGATACATCAGAGTTTATATTAACTATAAACTAGGTGGGAGGAGCCCTCTTGTGGCCAGAACAAGCCTTGAACTCTGAAGCTGGACGTGGTCTCTTCAACAAGTCCTAATTTGACTATATCCGGCTGTGGAGAAATGTATGCCCAGGGGCACTATTGAAAACGGTGAGCAATCAGTCAGCAATCAGAAGAACCAAACAGGTGGGTGTGGTCAGGGAAGGAGAGAGGCAAACACATCCCTGGCTACCATCGTCTTGGGTCACTGTAGGTGTCCCTAAGGCTCCTTTCCATGAGGAGAGACATCAGGAGCTTTATACTGCAGGAGGAAGAGCAGACGTCAAACCAAGCCAGTGGGTCACTAAACAAGCAAATAACAAGAGCCACTCCAGAGGGGGAAGGATGAAGAAAATGGAACAGATCCTCAGAAAAAAAAGTGGGAGAACAAAATCAAGAAAGAAGAAAGAGTAATGAAAAGTGAATAAATCATCAAGGAGAAGAGGCACCTTCCAGCACATCTATACACGCACAGTTGGGATACCAGAAGTAGAAGTGAGGAGAAAGGAGCAGGAAGAAATGATAGACAGAACTTCTCAAATGCATTTAAAAACAATCTATAAATCTAGGAAGTTTACGGACTCCATAATTATAAAAACACAGAGAAATCTAAATCAGACATACTGTGATTAAAATGTGGACAATCAAAGAGAGGGAGAAAACCTGAAAAGAAGCAAGAGAAAAACAACGCATGACTTAGAAGGGACTCCCTATGAGATTAACACTCGGCCTTTCTTGTCAGCAGCAATGGGGACAGAGACAGTGGGATGTCACATTCAGAGTGCTCAAGGACATAAACTGTTAGCTGAACATCATATATCCAGAAAGGCTCACTTAAAAAAAATGAAATGAAATATATTCCTAGATAAGCAAAACCTGTGAAAATTTGTTGCTGTAGGCTTGCCTTCTAAGAAGAAATACTAAAGTGAGACCAATACTTTCAGATTTCATATGGAAATAAAGTACACTTGAAGAGCATTGGCAAAAGTAATTATAAATGACACCATAAATGCATATTTCTTCTTAATAATTTAAAAAGCAACTTGCTAATATTTACATGTAAGCAATTGGTGTATGTATGTATGCATTACATTTATATATAAGTTGTGTGTGCATGTGTGTGTGTATTTGCGCCCATAAGCTTATAGAAATGTAATGCATTTGCTGATAACAGTACAGAGGAAGTGGGAAGGAGGAAGCTCTATTGTATTAAGAAATTACTCCCAATGGTAAATCAGACTGAGAAGATGAAATAGAGATCATGAAATGATAATTTTGTTATAACGAAAGTTATAAATACATATAGTCTTTATTCTCTCAGCTTTTTTAGAATACATGAAATTATATAAAGAAATAATCATGATCTTACGATGTTTGTGTTTTTAACTTTATAGGTGTAATATGTACAACAATAATATCACAAAAGAGAAAGAGAATAGAGCTGTATAGGAGTAACATTCTGTATTTCACTGGTGTTTACTAAGTATAGGTCTGAGGCTGATTATGATCAGTCAAGATTCACATGGCAAGAGAGACATTTTATAAGACAAAGACATCAATCAGGAAGATGCAACAATTATAAACTTGTTTGCACCTAATGAAAGACATCCAAATACACAAAGCACAGACTCACAGAAACGGAGAAACAGATAATTCAATAATAATAGTTGGAGATGTCAATTCCCCACTTGTAATAATTGATGGAAGTAGGAAGATCACCGAGGAAACGGGATTTGAACAATACAAGCAGATCTGTCAAACACTTAACCCCTCAACAACAGAATCTATATTCTTCTCAAGGGCACTCAGGACATTCTCCAGGATAGAACATATGTAGGTTGGTAAAAACAAAACAAAACAAAACAAAAAACCCATAATAAAAGGATAGAAGTAATATATCTTATATACTCTGACTTCAATAGAATGAAATTAGAAATGAATAACAGAAAGGAATTTGGAAAACACATAAAATAACACCCTTCTAAATAACCAATGAGTTAAAGAAGAATTCAGAAGGGAAATCTGAGATACTTTGATGTGAATTAAAAGGGAGACACAATTTACCAAAACTTCTGGGGTATGGCTAATGCAGTGCTTACAGGGAAATTTATAGCTGTGAATGCCCATGTTAGAAAGAAGGAATACCTCAGTAACCTAAATTTCTACCTTAAAACCCTGGAAAGAGTAAACTAAACCCAAAGAAGTTGAGTTCCTTGAGGTTAGAGCAAACATTAATGAAAGAGAGAATAATACAGAATAGAAAAACAATAGAGAAAAGTCAGTGAAATCAAGAGCCAGTTCACTGAAAGAAGTCAGTACAACAGACAGACCTTTGGCTAGACTGACCAAGAAAAAATGAAGACCCAAATACTAACGTCAGACATGAAAGAGCGGACATGCCTACTCACCTTACAGACATAAAAAGGATCATGAGAGAATGCCATGAACAATTGTATGGCAGCAAATGGATCACCTCAGTGAGACGAAAAACTGCTGAAAAGACACGACCAAAACTGACACAGGAGGAAGCAGGAAATCTGAACCCTTCTGTAACAAGGTTGGATGGGCAAAAGGTAAAGACCTCCCAGCAATCTCAGGCCCATGCCCAGGTGGCTCCACTGGTAAATTCTACCAAAAATTTAAAGAAAAATGAAGACCATTCTTCTTGAACTTTTCTGAAAAATTAAAGAGTAGGGACCACATCCTAACTTATCCTATGAAACTAATATTACTCTGATTCCAAAGCAAAATATTACTCTGATTCCATCGCAAAAATATATAGATATATCCTTTATGAACATAGATGTAAAAATCTTCAACAAAGAACTTGCAAACCAAATTCAGCAGCATAAAAAAAGATTATACACTATGAGCAGGTGGGATTTATTACAAAAGTATGAGAGTGGCTTAACATACAAAAATCAATGTAATATAGAATTATTATTATTATTATTTTTTTGGAGACAGAGCCTCAAGCTGTCACCCTGGATAGAGTGCTGTGACATCACAGCTCACAGCAACCTCCAATTCCTGGGCTCAAGCGAGTCTCTTGCCTCCGCCTCCCAAGTAGCTGGGACCACAGGCGCCCACCACAACGCCCGGCCATTTTTTTTTTTTTTTTTTGGTTGCAGCCGTCGTCGTTGTTTGGCGGGCCGGGCTGGATTCGAACCCGCCAGCTCAGGTGTACGTGGCTGGTGCCTTAACCCATTGAGCCACAGGTGCCGAGCCTGTAATATAGAATTAAAGGGAAAATGTACACCTGAGCATTTTAATTGATGTGGGGAAAGCATTTGGCAAAGTCCAATATCCTTTCATGTAAAAGTACAGAACAGACACCTTGATAAGGGCACCTGTACAAAACCCACAGGTAACATCAGGTGTAACGATGAAAGGTGAAACGCTTTTCCCTAAGATAAGAGCAAGATAAGGATGTCTACTATTGTTACTTTATTTATTATTACTTTATTTATCATTTTATTGGAGGTGTTAGTGTTGTTAGACCAAAAAATGAAATGAAATAAAATAAATGCAATACAATAAAACAAAAAAATAAAAGAAAAGGCATTCAGACTGAAAAAGTTAAACCATCCATATTTGCAGATGACATGATCTTTAATATTAAAAATTCTAAGGAATCTACTATTAAATCATTACAACTAATAGATGCAGTCATCATAGTTGCAGAATAAAAGATCAATATGTGAAAATCAATTGTATTTCTATACATTTGCAAAGAAAAAAACAAAAATGAAATTAAAAAAACAATTCCATTTATAATAGTATCAATGGCTTGGCGCCTGTGGCTCAACGGGCTAAGGCGCCAGCCACGTACACCTGAGCTGGCGGGTTCGAATCCAGCCCGGGCCCGCCAAAGCAACAATGACGGCTGCAACCAAAAAATGACCGGGCATTGTGGCGGGAGCCTGTAGTCCCAGCTACTTGGGAGGCAGAGGCAGGAGACTCGCTGAGCCCAGGAATTGGAGGTTGCTGTGAGCTGTGATGCCACGGCACTCTATCCAGGATGACAGCTTGAGGCTCTGTCTCAAAAAAAAAAATAGTATCAATAAGAATAAAAAGTGAAGGAATACATTTAACAAAAACTGTAAAACATGCTCTTAAAACTGCAAACCATCATTGAAATAAATAAGACCCAAATGGAAACGCATGCCCTGTTCATGGATTAGAAGATCATATTGTAAGAGGGTGATACTCCCTAATTAATGTACAGATTCAATGCGATCCCTATCAGAATCTCAGCTGACTGAGATTTTTTTGTAAAAATTGACAAACTGATTTTAAAATTCATGTAGAATCGAAAGTGACCCAGAATAGTAAAAGTAATCTTTTTTTTTTTTTGAGATTGAGTCTCACTCTGTAACCTGGGTAGATGTCATCATAGCTCACAGCAACCTCATACTCTTAGGCTCAAGTGATCCTCCTGTCTCAGCCTTCCGAGTAACTGGTATTATATACAGGTGCCAACTGCAACACCCAGCTAATTTTTCTATTTTTAGTAGAGATGGGGTTTAGCTGTTGCTCAGGCTAGTCTCAAACTCCTTGAAAGCCACTCATCTCAGTCTCTAAGAGTGTTGGGATTACAGACGTGTGCCACCAAGTCTGGGCAGTAAAAATAATCTTGAAAGAAAAAATGTTGGAGCCACCCTTCTCAATTTCAAACTTACTGCAAAAGGATGGTAATCAAGACTATGGTGCTATCAGGAAGACATACAGATCATAGCTCAGTGGATTAGAATAGAGAACCCAGAAATAAACCCAGCGCATGTCATCGATAGCTTTTCAGTGAGGGTGGGTGACAGGACCTTTCAGTGGGAGAAAGAACAATCTTTGATAAATGGTACTGGGGCAGCTGATTATCCACATGCAAGAGAACAAAGTCAAGCTCTCACCTCACATCACACACACAAATTTACTCAGTTTGGACCAAGGACCAAAGTGTAAGAGCCTATGCTGTGTAACCCCTGAAGACACAGGTGTCAACATTCATGGCCTTGGGTTTGGAAGCAATGGATCCCTATGTATGACACTAGGAACATGAACAATGAAAGAAAAATAGATTAATTAGACATTACCATAATTAAATCCTTTAGTACTTCAAAGGACACAAGAAAGTGAAAAGACAACTCACAGAATGTGAGAAAATTGTTGCAAATCATGTATTTCATAATGGGCTTGCATGTAGAATACATAAAGAACTCTTATAACTCAAAGACAAACAACCAAATGTTAAAATGGGCAAAAATATGAGTATAAATGTCTCCAAATAAGACATGCACATGCCCAACAGGCACATGCAAAGATGCTCAGCATCATTAGTCACCGGGGATCTCCAGCCGGAGCCATGCCGAGCTGTCATGGCAAACCTGCAATCAGAAGTCAGACACACCAAGCGTTGATGAGGACGTGGGGAATTTGTGCTCTGCACATTGCTGCTGGGAACATAAAATTGTGCAGCATTTTGGAAAACTGTTAATTCCTCAAAACATTAAAGAAAGTGTTACAACAACCATCCAAAGGGGGAAAAGGACATTCACACAAAAATTTGTACAAAAATGTTCATAACAGTATTTTTCATAGTAGCCAGGAGTTGGAGATGACGCCAAATACCCCTCCACTGATGGCTGGATGAGCACTCTGTGGTGTGATCAGATAAAGGAATATGACCCAGCAGGGGACCCTGCTGATAAATTCACAGAACACACAGGTGCTGCCATCCCATCTCCTTTCCTGGGAGTGCTGAGCCCTAGGAGATTGCTTGCTGGTAGGGGCATGGAGGAATTACCAGCGATGGCAGCAGGCTGTGTGTTTTCATCTGGGGGTGATGAGAATGTTCTAAAATGGGTGAGGGGGAGTCACACAGCTCTGTGAGTGTCCTGAAAGCCACTGAGTGTGTGCTTTAAATGGTGACTTGCACCTCAGTGAAGTAGTTTTAAAAAGAGCCCATCTTGCAGTAGGGAGACTTGTTCTTCTTTCCTTCCCACCTGTCTCCTTTCTAAAGAAGGGCTTTGTGATGGCCAAGTGCTGTCACAGTTCTTCCGCTAAGGCCTGCTTTAGTGTCACCTCTCCTGGAACCACTTCCCTGCTGGCCTGTAGCCTTCCTGGCAGTTGTGTTGGCCAATGCACAGTCACAGAGCTGGCCCCCAGACACCTGTCCCATCCCCCCAGCAGTGTGGGGTGTAGCCCTGGGTGTGGGTGAGTGGGCAGGGGAGCAAGGCTAGGTGGCCTTTTGGTGGGGACTGATATGATTAAGGTGAGGTACACAGAGGGATGTGATGGTGCTTGGGGCGTGATCATGGGGGTCTCTGGGCATCCTACCACCAGCTGCAGGTGAGTAGAGCCAGGCATGTCCCTCCAGAGAGGACCTGTGAGCTGAGCAAGGCCCAGAGAGACCTGGTGGCACCTGGTGGGAAGGGGGACACTGGGCTGGGGTGGACAATGTAGGAGCAGTGTGTCTTGGGGCTGCCGACACCTGGGCATGGGTGGAAGGGCAGAGGGAGGCTGTGGAGTGAGGGTCTTCTGTGGGATTGGGGGCTGCCTGGCCTCCAGGTCCAAGCTCAACTCTACCTCCTCACACCTGCTGTGGAGCCAGCCAAGGTGCGCGCCCCCCCCCACCTGCTTCCCCTGCAGCGCCGGTGGGCGTGACAGGGAGGGCCCAAGGAGGCCATGCCCCTGAAGACTTCTCTGAGCACTCATGCGTATGTCTCTCTCTGCCATAGCCGAGCTGATCCCCAGCTACAGAATGAGGACGAAGGGCCCCAGCCTGGTCAAGGAGCTCAGCGAGGAGGAGCAGTAAGTGTCTGTGGCTGGGCTTTCCAGGACGGCAGGGCCTCGCCTGACTGCCCGTCCCATGACAGACTGCTGCATTTGACCCTGGCATGGCCTTGTCCTGGCAGCCTACTCCAGGGTGGTCACAGACACGGGGGCAGCCACCTCCTATCCAGTGATGGTGGCTGGTGGTGTGTAGAGTCCAGATTCTGCTTCTCCAAGGTGTCCCTGCATGTTGTGTGGGTGCCCGACAGACCTACTGGCTGGCAGGGCTGAGCCTGCGCCTGCGCCTGCCTCGTGCTCAGCCCTCCCCTGCTGGCTCCAACCTTTACTCAGTCCCACCTGCCCGTGTGCCCCTCTGTGGTGGGAGGTGAGGATCACACCTCATTCTGTGGACATCCCCACCCCGTGAGCTCTGCGCAGCCAGTGAGGCGATGGGGAGGGTGTCTGGGATGCCGGGGATGGGGGTTCCCCTTTCCCTTGGATGCGTAGAGGCTCGCCCCCAAAGCAAGCTCCGTGCTCTGCCCTGGAAGAGTGGATGCCTCCCTTGTAACACTGACCCACAGACACTTTCCACATGGCTAGAAATTCTTCCTCATCCTCACGTCTGGGCCATACCATGGTCTCCTGAATGCAGATGTGTGGTTCAACTAACCTTCCTGGTGGGACTGAGGTGGTTTTCAGGGATCTGTATGTTTGTTTCCTGTTTAAGTAATATCCTGAACATCCTCAATATGAGGACGTGAGTCTTTGTCCATGTGTGACAGCTGCCCTAGGCCAGGGACTGTGGGGGTCGCGGCCACACCTGTCTGCTGGGAGTGGGGTCAAAGAGAATGTCCCAGCAGCTCAGGGTGGGACCACAAGCACCACAAGTGCATCTATGGTGGGGAGGCAGGTCCTTCTGCATGGGTCCCCCTGAGTGGGTCCCCCTGAGCAGCTCCCTCTGAACAGCTCCCTCTGAACAGGTCCCCCAGAACGGCTCCCCCAGAACGGCTCCCTCTGAGTAGTCCCTCTGAGCAGGTCCCTCTGAGCAGCTCCCTCTGAGTTGTCCCTCTGAGCAGCTCCCTCTGAGTTGTCCCTCTGAGCAGGTCCCTCTGAGTTGTCCCTCTGAGCAGCTCCCTCTGAGTTGTCCCTCTGAGCAGCTCCCTCTGAGCAGCTCCCTCTGAGTTGTCCTTCTGAGCGTCGCCCTCTGAGTTGTCCCTCTGAGCAGCTCCCTCTGAGTTGTCCCTCTGAGCAGCTCCCTCTGAGTTGTCCCTCTGAGCAGCTCCCTCTGAGCAGCTCCCTCTGAGCGGCTCCCTCTGAGTTGTCCCTCTGAGCAGGTCCCTCTGAGTTGTCCCTCTGAGCAGCTCCCTCTGAGCGACTCCCTCTGAGCAGCTCCCTCTGAGTTGTCCCTCTGAGCAGCTCCCTCTGAGCAGCTTCCTCTGAGCAGCTCCCTCTGAGTTGTCCCTCTGAGTTATCCCTCTGAGCGACTCCCTCTGAGCAGCTCCCTCTGAGTTGTCCCTCTGAGCGGTGCCCTCTGAGTTGTCCCTCTGAGCGACTCCCTCTGAGCGACTCCCTCTGAGCAGGTCCCTCTGAGCAGCTCCCTCTGAGCAGCTCCCTCTGAGCGGCACCCTCTGAGTTGTCCCTCTGAGCGACTCCCTCTGAGGGGCTCCCTCTGAGTTGTCCCTCTGAGCAGCTCTCTCCCTTGCAGCATCCCCTTCTTCAAGTTCTGCTACCAGTGTGGCCGCTCCGTTGGTGTCCGTCTCACGCCCTGCACCCGCTGCTATGGGATCCTGACGTGCAGCAAGTACTGCAAGAACAAGGCCTGGGCTGAGTTCCACAGGAAGGACTGCGGCGATCTGGTGGCCATTGGTGGGTCAGGGTGAAGGGTCAGGGCC
>CAUYRH010042116.1:0-55733 GCA_963574655.1 Perodicticus potto | reverse complement strand
CTTTGAATATTGTCAGCTTATCTTCCTTTCCACTCCTTATGCTTTTCTTATTTTTTGTACCTTAGTATAATAGCTTAGGTGTTAAGCACAATGCCAAATACTTGCCTTCATTCAAGTAGGATTCTCCATTCAAGAAATGCCCTTTTAAAGGGGCATTTCTAATTTTTTTGTAACTTAAAATGTGTACCACAAGTACTTTTATTTTATTTTCTTTTTTAGAGACAGAGTTTCACTCTGTCGCCCTTGGTAGAGCGCTGTGACGTCACAGCTCACAGCAACCTCCAACTCCTGGGCTTAGGCGATTCTCTTGCCTAAGCCTCCTGGGCAGCTGGGACTATAGGCGCCCACCACAACGCCCGGCTATTTTTTTTGTTGTTGTTGCAGTTTGGCCGGGGTGGGGTTTGGACCCTCTACCCTTGGTATATAGGACCTACTCACTGAGCCACAGGCGCCGCCCACAAGTACTTAGATACAAATGTAACTTATGTCATCTTCACGAAAATGCTCGTGTTGCTCGTAATTTATGATTCTTTACTATTCTCTGGAATGTGCGTTAATTTGTATTTTTTCTTTTCTTTTTTTTTTTTTGTCGCTCTGGGTAGACTGTGGTGTCATAGCTCACAGCAACCTCCAACTCTGGCTCAAGCGATCCTCTTGCCTCTGTTTACTATTTTCAGTAGAGATAGGGGTCTCACTTTTTGCTCAGGATGGTCTCAAACTCGTGAGCTCAAGCAATCTATGTGCCTCGGCCTCCCAGAGTGCTGGGATTACAGGCATGAGCCACTGTGGCCAGCCCTCTCCTATGTTCTCGTCTATGCTTTGGTATCGTGGCTACGCAGGACTCTAAGAACGACTTGAGAAGTGCTATATCTTGCTGATGGAAGAATGTGTGTGCCCCAGAAAGGATCGTTCATCAAAGTTCAGTAGAACTCAAAAAGGCCTCTTGAGACTGCTGCTTCTTTTCCAGCTACAAGTGTTGAGATCACTGCTGCACAGCAGATCCCAAACAGCATTTCATTTAACATCTTCTGGTTGCAACGTGGGGCCCGGTGGAGGGCGCACTCTCCCCACATCTGCGAGGTGTTCTGTGTGGTCCAGTCTCCTCCTCCATCCCAAACATGTGGCTGTTAGGTTCACAGACATGCCCAGGTTGTCTCCCAGTAGGAGCGAGTGGGTGTCTGAGTGTGCCCTGAGAAGGATGGTGGACTGACCAAGGTGGGTTCCCTTCTTGTGCCTCTGGAGCTACAGGAGAATCCAGCTACCTGATGCTCATCTGGAACAAGTGGGCTCAAAAATTAATCAATACAAATGATTGTGAATATATTCACAAAGTCTACAACGCTCATACAAACGTGTGACAATAAACCACCCTACACAAGCACCCAGCAAACTGGCCATGTTTGTGACCGTCCCTGAACTGCCCGGTGTAGCAGGTGCCCCTTACCATCTTCCCTGTGGAAGCACACACCCCTTCCCTCAGTCCATGACCACCGCCACTCACTGATTCACCACCAAATCAGTCATTATCTTGTATCAGTCTTTCTTCAATGTACTCATAGTTCACACTGATTTCAAGATTTAATATTGGAAATGTCTGGGTCTTTGTTACAAATTTGGTGATGTGTTTTGCCTGGGATGACACTGGTTTCATTTTTCATGATCTCTCCCCAAGTCCTGGTTCCCAAGGACACACTGATGAGGTGAGGCCTTCACTGTGTGTGCTTCCTATTTCTTATACTCTCCTGTGCCCTTTCTTCTAACTTCTTTTTATGTTCTTTCTTATTTCAATTTCCCCGTCTACCAATTAGGAGTAAGAACTACCATTGACTTTTCAGCTCTCACCATGTACTTTTATCAGACATTTAAATTGAAAACTTAGTATCAGAAACCCTCATTTGAATACAAGGACCTTGGGGACATTTTATGTTTGATCACCCTTCCCATCTTACTTGCTGATGTTCTTCAATGTTTAATCTTATAACTGACTAAATTAGACATTACTGAACAATATGTTGTGTCACCTTTAAAAACAACAGTCTCATTAAATGTGGAGTGAAATCTTTTCTAAAATTCTGACACGTGACTGAACTTAATCTGGCAAATTACATGGTGAGGCTTTAAATGAAAGTTAGTCAATTACATGGATTAACAGCTTTTGAAAACTATCGGTCTTCACACTGGCAGCACAGTCCTTGCCGTCTTCACTGCGGGGGTTTGCAGTAACTATCCACTTCACTTCCTCTGATCCAATCTCCATACTATCGCCTAAGTGGTTTTTCCAAAGCACGCTCTATTAACTTTGTAAACTTGTTAACCACAGATCAAATTCCCAATTCCTTGGCATGGTTTAAAGGTCCTTCCTGGTTAGGACTCTCTCTTGATTTTTAGCTTCAAACTATTATGACTGTACTGATAGGCTATTCTGTTACATTTGCTGCCTTTATAAATGATGCGAACTTATGGCAGTGCCTGGGGCTCAGTGGGTAGGGCACCGGCCCCATATACAGAGAGTGGCGGGTTCAAATCCAGTTCCGGCCAAACTGCAAAACGAAAAAATAGTCAGGCATTGTGGTGGGCGCCTGTAGTCCCAGCTATTCAGGAGGCTGAGGCAAGAGAATTGCCTAAGCCCAGGAGTTGGAGGTTGCTGTGAGCTGTGACACCACAGCACTCTGCTGAGGGAGATAAAGTGAGGCTCTGTCTCTAAAACAAAACAAACAAACAAACAAATGATGCTAACTCTTATTCAACCTTTAAGACTTTAAGGCCACTCAGAGGTCTTTCTGTACCCGCTCAGGCAAATTACTCCTCCCCTGCCTGCCACTAATTTATGTTCTTAGCACTCAGTACTGGAAGTACTCATATGCGTGCTGGGTTCCGATTTACCACTCACTTATTGTGTGTGACCAACACACCCTGGCTTCTTTGTCTAGTGAATCACGTCACCAGTACTTATCTCACAGGGGCCCCAGGAAATAGTGCAAAGGTACCAAAAATGTTCTCTTCACTTTTATATAAAACTTTCAGTGCTCAATATGTGCAAGACACCAGAGATACATATAACGGTGAACAGGATCCAGTTCCTCTGCTCAAGGAGCTCACGGGAGAGCAGAAATACATCTTTTGGGAGCATCATACTGTATGAAGATTACTCATTAAACAACTATTTTCTAAATGGTCAACATATATAAAAAATACAATATATTACAAAGTTTTATGAGTATAGACTTGAAAAGGACAAATGACAACTTCCAGCAACTGGCACCAGATTGATTACAGGTTACATTCTGTGTTCCAAGACAAAATTAAAGACATAAATCAGCCCGTTCAAGTGTCGGTTATGACTTTGCAAAGACATTATTTAAAGGAATGAGCAGTCAGTAGTATAAGTTAAGTTCCAATTAAATTTGGACAAAAATGTTTAATATAGTAACTTTAGCACATACAAAAAATTAAAAAGCCTATCTAAGCATTTGGTGAAAACACTTATAAAAACACTTATGTCAGATCCATAAAATTTATTTTAAAAAACTGTTAAAAACTAACCACACTGGAATATTTAATAATAGTTCTCAAAAAGTTTGTTCCCTATTTTAAAGGAAAATACATACCAGTATCTTCCAGACACCATCTTTATAAAATTAAACTTCTAGATACGGAAATGGACTACAGTAGATTCTATAGTTTACACTTTTAATCACAGGACTGGAGTTCATTCTCCCTACTCACCTCCCCACCCCTCAAGGGTGGCCATTCTTACTCTTACACTAATAACATGACATTACCACGGATCCTTAAATAGAGTACACACCGCATGTTTACTAACAGAGCCAGCCTTCTCTATTTATTGTCACATAATTATTTCAGATGAGCATTTGACTTTAAGTACAAATAGAAATACAACATCCCATGACTGTAAACATTCACCAAGAGCTTCCAGAGCAGGATGAGTAATAAAGGTGGCCTGAGAGTCGGTCGAGAGTTCCTCACACATTTGTATACTGCTGAGAGTAGGTAAAATGCTTTGAAGGCAAATTACCATAAGCCTTACTTGTATTTCTGTACGAAAGTAGCTCTGGACATACATTTTTAGTCGTAAACACCTGAAAGTTATTCTAAAGATGACATTAAGCACCATTTTCACTTACCTGAAATACATTGAGTTAAATTCAGCAGTATACGTGACTGTTAACATCAGAGATTAAAAGTAATTATGGGTCTAAAGCTCCCTTTTGTAGATACACGAGGAGCACTGAGTTCCAACTGGTGCTAGCAGGAACCGCTCATGAAAACGAAGGGTGCTGACTCCCCAGGGCCACGTGCACCCCCTGAGTCTCAGGCACAACTGAGGGGTGCTACACAAGCAGATTTAAGGCTGTACTTGGCTTTAAAGAGTTCCATTTCCTCTTAATATTCTTTCTACAATGTCGATCACATACACGATTCAAAATTTCATAGGATAGGAGATGAAAAGTCCCCAAACACTATCCAAATACTATTCTCCATACAATTTATCATCAGCATATTTACATAGGGGAGTGTTCATAATTAAAACCATTTTTAAAAATGCAACCGCGATTTTCAAACTCATATCACGGTTTCCCCAGGATTATCCTCACTCTCATGCTGACTTTTGGTAAACCTCACATTTGTCAGTTTGTCCACGGCAGTCCTTAGGCAATTCTGATGTTGCTCTGACGGAGAATAAAAATTAAAAAATATTCACTGCCACCCACTTTGGGACAGGCTTGGTTGCAAAGAAAATGGTGTTCCTGGTGCTGAAGGGTAACTAGGAAACCCATCGGGCTGGGCTGGGTAGCTCTCCAGAGCCGAAGCAGAATGGACCTGAGAGAGAGGGGGACACACAGTTTAGCAGGTGCCAAATTCCATCCCGACTCCACTTGCTTTGGCCTGTGCCACACCACAAATACTCACAACAGGAAGGAAAGAAAAACACTTGGGGCTAGTTAAAGTCTGCTTAGTTTCCTAAAATTTGTAAGAAATACTCAGCTTCTTCAGGCGATGGAGATGCACAGAAATGTCATTAAACTATTTGATAATCTTTCAAAGAAAAGTCAGTAGGTTTTCTGGAGATCATTTGCTTTAATGGCCTATTATTTTAGACAGCTTATAGAAGACAAGTTGAAATTTAGTTGTCACCAATAAAGAGTCCTAAATTTTATTAAATAAATCTCCAAACTGATGTTTAAAACCTTTAAGCAGGAAAAACAATTCACACAGATGAGTACGTCCTATCGCCCTTGTTACTCTTCTGAAGGAAGACCAGCATAATTGGTAAATTTTAGGAGCACTAATCATCAATCTTTACACATTCTACTAAGAACCATTTTGTGCCCATGTCGGGATATGACAATTGATACTATGATTTTCTGTAGCAGCACTACAGAAGTGACTTGTCCAGGTCACCATTTGTCTTATGCTGGACCTGTGGGCTTACCTGCTGTAACAAGGCTGACTGTGCAGCTGCGTTGTGTTGAAACTCCTGCAGGGATGACTGGGAAGGGCTCTGGGAAAACCCTGGGATGCCCGGGAGGGACAAAAGGCCTGGAAAAACAGAACCGCCTGCAGCCTGAAGTCCAGACGATAAACTAAAACAAATGACAGAAAAACAGATCAAACTGCAGACAACACATAAAAGTTACTGCTTTTATAATTGTCAAGCACTATCTTAAGATGTTAAAAACAAAAAAAATTTGAATTTATTTTTGTTGCAAGGAACCATACAAGTCACCATTTATTGATATAAAACTTACTTTCTATTATATTTTATGCTGAATCCAGCAAGTCTTTGTGTTAATATTTGCTACTATTTTATAGGCAAGTAACTCTACTAAATACATATCCAAAAAAATTATGTCAATAAGCATTAATATCTTATATATCTTAGCATGGTTTGAGAGCCATAAAACATTTTTGAGCACTACAACTGCAGCCCAGAAAAACATCATTTAGCACCACCAAATAATTAAGATTTTTTAAGTTTTTTTTAATTACGATTTTTGACTTACCCACGAAATAAGTCTATGAACTGTAGATTAGGTAATTTTATCCTATCTCTACACTATTCACTTACCCAGCTTGTGCGACGAGGGCAGAGTTGAAGTTGGAACTGAACGCTGAGGCGAACCCTGGGAGGACGGGAGCTGAGGACGGGGCTGTGGCGGCCACCGGGAGGGGTGTGACAGCGGCGACCGTGGTGGGTGCCTGCAGCCCCGGGAACGAAGGGACGGCAGGGGTGACGCTGGGCGTATTGGAGACCGAGAAGCCAGCGTAGGAGGGATTAGAGGACGGCAGAGGACCCTGCGTCACCGAGAAGAGTGAGGGGACAGCAGTGGACAGGTTGAGGGGGAAGGGTGCTGCCGAGACGGGCGCTGAGGCCGAGAGCCCCGAGAGCCCCGCTGCGGAGGAGCTGGGGTGAGAGGCAGAGCTGGGGGTGGCGCTGGACGAGGTGACCACTAATGACCCTGGAAGGGACACTGCTGGACTAAGGGATGGGTTGCTAGTTAACGGGAAATTACTGGTCAAAGACGTAAAGGGGGGAAGAGCAGTGAATACGGGAGCGATGGGGGCGGAGGAGGCGTGGGGTGGGAGGGAAATGGAAGCGAGGGGATTCGAGCCATTTAAGGGGGAGCTCAGGCTGGACAGACCCGACAGCGTGGGGTTCAGGCAGGTGGACAGACTGGCCGGCACTGACGTGGGCGGATACGCGCGGCCCACCGTCGCTGACAAACCTAAAGTGCCGTGGGACGGGCCTTTGAAGGCGGAGGGGGTGGGGCTGGTGGGCTCGGTCTTGATCATGACCGGGAGGGTCGTCACAGCAGGGGTGGCTGCGACGTGCAGGTCTGAGGCCCCCGAGAGGGGACCGTGCAGAAGAGCCGCGGAGGGGCCACAGCTCGCCGGCGCCGATGAAGACGTCGTCGGGGGAGCTAAGGGGGACTGCGCGGGCAAGGCCGGGGGCGCGGAGGTGGAGCTGGTGACAAGGGGCGGCAGGCCTGGGAACACGGCCGGGCCCGACGCCGAGCTCTGCGGGGCGGTCACGGCCGGGGCCGCGTAGCACTTGCTAGGGGCTGAAGCGGGAGGCTCAGAGTTCTGATTAGTTAGAGAAGACAACGAAGCCAGCCCAGGAGAGGCTAAAGCGGAGGACAAAGCGGAGGAGTTGATAAAATTGGTGTCGTTTGATGTCAGAAAGCCTTTCAGAGCAGACAAGAGAGGGCTGTCCACACCGAGGGGCCCAGCGACGCTGGGAGCAGAGCCCCCGGCAATCACAGACGGGGGTGGGTTGGCTACACCCGGGGAGGCTGGGGTCAAGGGCAGAGCGAGGCCTGCGAACACCGAGGGCGGCGGGGCCGGAGTCTGGCTGCTGGTGGAAGCAGCAGCGGAGGTGGTGGCAAAGGGGGTGCTTGAGAAAGGCGCAGAAGTGGACACAAACGTGTCACTCGAAGGAAGCGTGGCCCGAGGGGCTGGGGTAGGAGCAGCAGGGCCTGGCAACGGCACCAGGCCAGAAAAAATGGCAGGAACCGGAGTGGATGCTGTACTGTGGACAGACGTAACGGGCGCGGCAGGCAGCGAAGGCGTTCTGATCACCGTGGGGTTTGGCGTCGATGGCTGAGGTGTAAGAAGGGCTGCGGAGACCTGCCCTGGGAACACAGGAAGGACGTTCGGAAGGTTCATCCCAGAGACGGTGGTGGCTGCCGACGCGGACGTGTGAGTGACGGCCTTGACCGGGGACGCGGTAGGGACAGGGGTAGCAGCAGGTGTTGAAGGATTAGAACCATGAGGAGAAAAGAGCTGATTTGCTGGGGTGGAAAATGCTGTGGGAGGAAGAGAAAAAAGAAGGCAAAGATTTATCATCACGCTGAAAAGTCAAATTTTACTCAAAAGACATGCATAACCATTTCTGTAGTATTTAACAAATGCCAAAGAACATCCACGGTAGACAGAACAGGCTCTTGTAATATCTACACAAATTGATGGACTCCATTAGCCCCATCTTCACCTGGACCTCAGTCAGATCCGGTTGTCCTCTAGACTCTGCTCAGAACGGGAACAGCCCTCTCCAACTCAGAGAGGACGCCCTGAGAAGCTCACAAACCCTCCTACTGTATCCCACTTCTAAAAATGCAAAGAATTTAATTGTTATCAGTGTTGGTGCACTGACTTAATCACTTTCGAATCACTTATCACCTCTCTCAAGAGCTTTCAGGACATGGCTTCCCTTTTGGGAGCCCAGGAGGCCTTCCAGAAGTCACGCCCAGTATTCTGTCCAGAAGTCACACTCAGTATTCTGGACAGTACTGTTTGTTGCCACTCTGAGTTGAAATTAACACTCTGGATTACTAATCTGTACAGTTTTTCCCATATATTCGCTCAATTCATCATTACACTACATTAACCCCCAAACTTTGTCTTGTCCTGGGAGCTCCTTTACAGGCAAAATCTGTGTCTTAGCACCTGGCACAGAACCTGTGTACAAAAGGGTCCGCTGTACTGGACATGTCATGATTAACTCAAACTAGTTCCCAAGCCCACTGGAGGACTACTCTGGACACTATTTCTAAAGTTTGTTACAATGTTTTTATTCTGATAAATTCCACAAATAGTTAATATAACCATTTTGGGGGAACGATTTGAGTTCCTCCTTGAATGAATTCAGTGACTAGTCTGCCTGTGACAAACCTCTTGGTGCAAAGTGGAAAGCATTACTCAGGTAGCCAATGTCATAAGGACAGCTATCATCTGATCCTGTACTCACATCAAATTCTATTTCAGTTGTAAGCAGAGAATGTGCCTTTTGCAGTGATAATCAGCAGAAAGACATTTTCATGGACTAAGACAGACCTTTTAAAACCTGTGCATAATGAAGACCCTTTGGAGGTAGGAAGCCGACATGGTGAGGCACTGTGCTAACCACAGGTGGGGAAGGGACACTAGGAAACAACACAGAGGTAAGCAACATGCACATTACTCATTTGTATTACGCGAAGGCAACTGGGCTGAGCAAATTTTTTAGTTGTTTTAGAAAAGAACTATAGTAGGAAATTTGAAAAAATTGACATAAATATATAAACCGCAAACTCAAAAGGCCTGAAATCTGGACCATATTAATGTCATAAACAGTGATTTAATTTCAATAAAAAAAGACTAGATATCATTTTAAATTTAGGGTATCTATGAACATGGATTTGTACTTTTTTCTATTTCATTTGTTTTGAAAGATTTAGAAACATAGGAATATATACTTAATTGTGTGTTTATAAATAATGCTCCCCCCAAACCATTTAAGTCCTGGTGGGCAAATAGCTGAGAATTCAATATCATAATTAACTATATGTCAAAGACATGTAATTAATGACAAATCTCAAGGTAAAACCAGATTGTTCTTTATAGCAGTCTCTGCTAGAAATCTTTTTATACAATGAAGCAAAAGCTATGCACCATTAGTCATACTGCGTGCAGTGAAAATGAAACAACAGCAAATCCAAAAACCCACAACCACATAATAAATACCACTTTCCTGTCATCTAATTTGGTTATTAACCATAAAACACCATCTGCAGACCATGTACTAAGTACTCTGGGCCCATCATTTCATTCAATTGATCCTCACAATGGATAAATTTGAGACAGAAACTAACATTCCCATTTTATAGACGGGCAATCCTGAAGCTTGATGTGGCTAAGCCATTAGGTAAAGATCATGCAGCTATTAAGTGGTGGAGACAAGATTTGAGCCCAGGTGTGACAGACCCATGTCCTTAACCACTCCACTAGTTTTCTTTTTCTTTTTGTGGGGGTAGAGGGAACAGGGTCTCCCGTTCTGTTGCCTGGGCTAGAGCACAGTGGCATCATCACAGCTCACTGCAACCTCAAACTCCTGGGCTCGAGGAATCCTCCTGTCTCAGCCTCCTGAGTAGCTGGAGGTACACAACATGCACATAACTCATTTGTATTAAGTGAAGGCATGCTCTACCATATCCGGCTTACTTTCCCTATTTTTTGTAGAGACAAGTTCTCACTATTGCTCAGTCTGGTTTTGAATTCCTGAGCCTCAAGCAATCCTCCCACCTTGCCTTCCTCAAATGTTAGGATCACAGGCTTGAGCCACCTCATCCAGCCCTGTCTTTATTTTTGTTTCTTAATATGGTTCAAAAAAGAAAGAAAGTCTTAATTATGCTAATACAGTGAAAGAAAACAAAGTACGCTATTCCTACCAATGATACTTTAAATACTTAACCTGATTACTTCCTTCAAAAACAGATCTATGAATCAAGCTAAAGAAAAAGGCTGACCTTTCCTGAATCTCATTTGCACAGAAGTTAAATGACCTGCTCAGGATCACAAAGCTAAGTGGTGCCAAAGGAAAAGAAACTGATGTCCTGACATCTCACTCGGTGCCCTCTCCATCCCACAACGCATCACCTTTAGAAACCAGCAGCTCAAAAGCACCTGTTAGGCACCACTCCCAGGGAGTGGAATTCTCTCACTGAGACTCACCACGTGCTGCTCTGCTCATAAGAACAGATGCCAGCCTTTGCCTCCCACCAGGAAGCACCTCCTTGCTGTCGGGAAAAGGAAATGCTGTGGTGCTGCTGCCACCTGGAGGCCACACGGGCCACACTTCATCTTCATTACTCAATTCCATTAGCTGCTCTGATGCTCATGTTTTTCTACACCAACTTACATTTAATAATGTTTACTGAAATAATTAACTAAAAGTAGAACCTGACACAGTATTTGTCAAAATGGTTTTTATCATCCTATGTGTTGATATCAAAAAAGAAATGAGGCTTCCAATATCACAGAAATAAAGTGAATGTGGATACAATGTCACATTGCGTTTACATTGTATTGCAAGTTTTGCAAATAGGATACAAAGTCCTAAGATTAATTTTAAAATCAGTTGATATGCATTTATGTTGTTATATGAAATGCACCACAATCAAGCCACCTTTAACAAGTATCAATTACACTTTTAACCAGGTACTTTTCCTAAAACATAAACGATTCCTAATACATTCAACTTACAATGTTCTGAGTGAATAAAGGCGCAGACAATACCTACTCTTGATCAAATTTGGTACTTACTTTGACTCTGTGTAGGTTTTGTCTGATTGAACAGGTCTTCGTTCTCTATATAAAAATAAAAGTTCATTTTAAGCTTTAATAAAATTATTCATCACCATAGTAAACAGAGATTGGGATTAAAAAAATAACATATACATAAACATATATGTATTAATAAACATTTCAAAGTTTGCAAGGGGGCAAAGAGTCATTAAAAAAAAAATCGGCAATTTGATTCAATTTACCAAAGGTAAGAAAATAAAAAACTGAAGTAAAATAATGAATATAAAGGTAAAATGGAAGGACTTAAATAAATGTATAATATTTATGGTTACAATTAAAAGTCTCTCCAGTGTGTGTAAAAATAGAAATTCAGCTTCAAATAATTTACAAACGAAACCAATCTACCAAATAAACAAACCCCAGGATGGAAGAAGTTGAAATTAATGGTATGGCAAAATATTTTCTGTAAAATAAAAAGAAAAAAGACTTAGGGCAGCGGTTCTCAACCTGTGGGTCGCGACCCCTTTGGACTGTATTAAAGGTTTGCGGCATTAGGAAGGTTGAGCACCACTGACTTAGGGCAATATTATTATTCAATGAAACCTAGGGAAGAAATATTACATAGTAAGAATCTAACTCCGTTAATATTATTTTATACCTAGAAAACTCAACAGAGTTTAAAAAGCTGGAATAGGTAGTGATAACGACATAGAAATGAAGCACTCCACTTATAATCGTAATAAAAATTACCTCTAAATTCTATACAGACATACTTAAGGCATCAACCTATATGTACAAAACTATTAACATCTTCTTGAAAGGGATAAAGTAAGCCGTGAGGGAGAAAACAGGACCAACCTGACATACTAAAAAGACACACAAGACTGAATGGTGAGATGATATCCTGAAAATGCCCATTCTCCCCAAATCTCTTTCTATATAGAGGTGTGTATATATATGAATTCAACGCTATTTTTAATTGCATAAAACGATCTTAAGGTTCATATGAAAGAATACATTTATAAAAATAGGTTAAGAAAAATATAAAATGTATGAAGGGGCACTTGCCTTATCAAATATTAGCGTGCGCTATAAACTGCTAGCGAAATTAATGTAATATAATCATAAAATAATGAACGTGGTACTGAGTAACGAACCCAGAGCTGTGCCTGTGTGTACTGTGTGCAGGAAGACTCAAGACAAGCGTGGTATTTCAAATCAGTGGGAAAGACAGATTAGTTAATAAACGGTGCTGAAAAAACAGCTTGGAAAAAACTTAACACGAACCTCTAGTTTACCTCATATGAAAATAAATTACAAATGGAGTAAGAATCTTACAAGACCTAAAACGTCTAAATTACTCAGGGGAAGAAGACCTCAACCAAGACACCTCAGCTCTGGCTTTTCTTTCATAGCCCATATGTGTCTACGCAGAAATGTTAAACTCTAAGGGCACTTTTGCACCATAAACAAAGGCAAGACATAAAATGATACATTTTGAAAAATGATGTTTTTCAGCTCTTGTCAGAGTACTCAACAAAATCCACTCTTGTTTAAACAAAGAAAGAATTTATTATATGTTATTAAGGGCAGAACAATAATTACGTTCTATTACTACTCCATGCATATATAAGAATATGAAGGGCAAATGGATTAAAAGCTAAACCTTTCAAAAGAACCACTATAAAAGTAACTTATTGTATATGATGTTTTCAAACTTGTTGGGGGAGAAAAAAGGTTTCCTAAGCAAGATATAAAACTCAGAAGAACCAAAACAGTAAGCAATCTAAACAAAATTTAAATTTTGTGAAAAACAAAAACATAATTTAGTCTATCAGATGGGAAATGTTAAAAAACAGATAATTTTCCATGTTGAAAGGGTATGAAGAAACTGCATGCTTTGAACAGTTTGGCGATATATGGAAAACTACTTATTATCTCCTGTTCCCTATAGACATAAAGCCAAGGCGATTTAGTCCTTCTCGGTGCTTTCTTAAAAGCTCTTCCACCTGATGGTAGGAATACTTCGCTCAAATGGTGGCATTCATTGAGTCAATCACACTTCTCCATAGCTTGTCTATCACTCGTGAGAAATAGTTTGTTTTCTATAACTTGCCCATGTTCACATATGTGGCCCAAGGCCACTTGTGTGTAGCCTTTATGTCATTTTAAAGTGAATGGGGAAACAACCAGGCCAACTGTCAGTGAAACTCAGGCTACAGAGGGCTCGCTCCCAGTTCCTTCCCTACCTCTGCCAGGCACAGGGTTCTAAATCCACCCCTCCACAAGGTTTTTCTAACCTTTATCTCTGCATATGATAAGCTTTCTTTGGGCAGAGTATCCTTTGTGTTAACTCCAGTGTTAACCGAATACATATTCGTCCATCAATTTCAGCTTCTCTCTCAATTGCTCCTTTGGAGAGCAAGACAGGCATCTGCCCTACTGCCCAAAAATTCTCAATAAAGGAGATAGAAAGTCTCTCAGCTCTCTTCAATCTGGCAGTTAACAAAGAGCCGTGGAAAAAAAACTGATGCTCTGATCCCTTTTGGGTTGTGGGTAGATTATACTTTTCGCAAACTTGCTTAAGAATCACCTGGAGATCATTAAAAAATACAGTAGCCCCCAGTTCTAACTCACTGAAGCAGAATCACTACACAAATAGGGAACTGAGGATGGTTTGAGAAAGTGCCCAGGTGGTTCCAGGCTGCAGAGAAGCCATGTCCCTGAGACTTTACCATTCTTCCTATTTCATTACCAATCTGTTTTTACCTATCTCTTCTTCAACTAAATGGCAGCAAGTTTAGCAGAACATTATGCAAGCCGCTCACATTAATTCTACTGAGATTGGCATGGGTGCCCCTCCTGTGAGTTTCCACAGCACCTGTCCTCTGTCACAGCACTGATCATCCCTGCTTATTCATATCTCAGAGTCTAGATGCCATTTGTTATATAAACCACATTCCAATTAAAAATTTAAACTAAACACAGTGCAATTCAGAACCACTGACGTGGAATATATTGAAATTGCCTTCTCCTTCTTATTCTGTGGTTTTCACTAGATTGTAGACTCTTTGCAAACAGGACTCTTTGTTCACTTTTGTATCCCTAGTCTAGCACATAGTAGAGTCACCTAATATTAGTTGAATATATTAGTGAACAATACTATTAAAGTGTTATCCTATGTTACAAATGTGGAAACAACATCAATTTTATGAAAACCGCCCAATGTTACCCAAAGATCCACCCGGCTCTTGAGTTTGCGCTCCCTATGTTAGGGTAGATCATGCCAAGCAACTGTCCTTCTGAGTGCACAACCATCCCCTCCAAGTGTAATTTATTGTGCATGAATAAATCACTTACTTTTAATACCCTGTAGTAACATGACTTTACCTGGTCCAGCGGGATTAGGAGTATACGGAGGTGGAGGGGGTATGCCTGGAGCTATCACATTGGCTAATGGTACCAGACCTGCATTGTTATAAGCACCTAAAATAAAAATATAATAGAAAAAAAAATGTCATTCAGCAACAAGAAGTTTGAACTATATTAATGCAGCTATTCCATTTATTTTAAAAACCATTATCTAATAGTCACATCTTACATGGACGTTTAGGTTAAATGGGGTTAAATAAAAACTGAAACCAACTAGAGACTCCTATTTCCCACTGCACCAGTGGTTCTCAACCTTCCTAGTGCTGCGACCCTTTGATACAGTTCCTGTGGGTCGTGACCCACAGGTTGAGAATGGCTGCACTGCACGCTCACTATAGGCATTAACTCACTGAATGGCACAGTACACAGAATCTGCCATACTTTACCTGTCTTTTTTCTCAAGCACACATACTTGACCTTTTCCAGTTAAATGCATTAATGATACCTCTGAATACCAAATACCAAAGAAGAGATTCAAGATAATTTACCAAAGTGAATACACAAAGAATGATGAAAAATAATCTGTATTTAATTTATCATAAGGAAAATATCCAAATAAGCTTTGCCTGATACCATGGTACAACTAGGATGCTGGTAGCTGCCTACGTGCTTAGTCAAACTCACAGCAGAGTTTCATTAGTGCTACAGATTTCCTGAGAACACAGACCAGCACTCACTTTCAATTCAATAGATAAATGACAAAAAAAAAAAAAAAAAAAACAAGTAAGAAATAAGAGAACTACTTACTTGGTGCAATAGTTGCGTGGGGTCGACACGGAGGTATTGGGTAGGGAACAGGTTTATGTGGATTGTATGTTGAAGGAGGCTAAAAAAAGTGAGGAAAGTATAGCAGTTAGAAGAAAATCAATTAAACTATCTCCTGGCAGAATAAAATAAAAAACTTGTCTTGTCTTTCTAAGTATTTATTCCTAATAGTAAAAACATCCCAGCATATCAAATGCTACTGGACTACATAGCACAGATGAGAGAAATTCCTTTGCTTTAATAAACATGGTTCCGAGGCCGGGCATGGTGGCTCACGTCTGTAAACCCAGCACTCTGGGAGGCTGAGGCATGTGGGGGCATGTGGATCACTTGAGCTCACAAGTTCGAATCTCTAAAAAAACAAAACAAAAAATAGCCAGGCACTGTGGTGGCACCTGTAGTCCCAGCTAGTTGGAAGGCTGAGGCAAGAGGATACCTTGACCCCAAGAGTTTGAGGCTGCTGTGAGCTATGACGCCAGAGCACTCTACTGAGGGTGACAAAGTAAAACTCTGTCTCAAAAAAAAAAAAAAAGTGGATCCTAATAAATTCAAAAAGTAGATGTTGCCGAAGAAGGCTTTAGTGGTTGTTTATTTCTTAATTCATACTTCTCTTGGACCCAGCCTAGGCTCATCCATGAATTGATTTCTCCTCTTAACATAACACAAGAAATCCACTAAGTTTTAGAATCTCAATTATGTAAGAGCCCACCAACGACAACATCCTCTTAGACTCAGGAGGAATTCATCCTATCATTCCCAATCCCCTTTTAGAAGAAAAAAGTACTGCTTGTTTCAGGTAAATCTGCAGTCCGACTACTCTAGTTGAATGTAAACTACAATTAGGAATTCAGTATTTTAGTTGTTTCACCTTTGGAAATACAAAAATCCACAAATACTTTACTTGACAGTTGATAGAACTTAATAAGTAACAAAGAGCATTCTAAGAATTTGTCTTTAGAGAAACTAGAAGGATCAAAGCTAAGCCAAATATTATACTTTCACCTCTGGTGCTGAGACACCCAGTCTTTCCAGCTCTCATAACCACGGTCCCATCAGAAGCACTAGACCTGTGACGATTCTGCCATAAACCACTGCCACTCGAGTTCTTGTCATGTGGCTGACCAGGGTGTTCGTCGTGACCGTGTGTAAAGTCCAGGACTTCAGCTCCAAGCGTCCTTCAACCCACAGGGTTCTCTTCTGTCTAGTTTATGTTCCAATCATTTAATCAATCCCTCACAAACACTCTCAACCTCCTGGCTCCCGTGTGGTTTTACTAACACTAACTTAGCCAAACCACAACCTTTAATCAAACTGTCCACACAGCAATCTCCAACTAAACAGATGAATAGTCGAGGGGGGGAAAGCCCCAAAGAGCAATCTTACTAGTATTACTTTATAATAAAATGTTTAACCTCAGAAAGCTCCCCACACAGTTAACTTGCTGTTTTCTCCCTAGACCATTCGTTCTCCCCTACTCTCCTAGAACTTCTAGCATACTTTAAACTCTGAACACAAAAATAAAATTTATGCTTTGAATAGACAGAATACTTGAAGTAGAAAGTAAGGCTGTTTCATCGTTTACTTTCTAAACATACTGGTTTGGACGGTCCTAGAATCCGCGCAGCTATTCCTTTGCCTTCATTGGTACATTCTTCACCATCTTTCTTCAAGGGGGTTCCCTATTTGGTTTTTAAAAGAAAAAGACCAAGAAAAAAAAAAAAGAAGAAGAAAAAGAAGGTACATGACTCGAAACAAAAAATGAAATCAACAACAACCAATCTCACTGTATTATTCAGAAAAAAGGGACTTGGTAGAAGTATAAAGATTTGGATTGCAGACCCAATTCTGCCCTGGCCGGCTGCATGGCCCTGGTGAGTTCCCAATCTTCCTATGCAATGGAGCCTCCTAACACATGCAGATGTATTCAAAAGTGAACATGCATCAGACAGAAATGACCAAAGGGGAAGATAAAGTATCCACAGGGGACTGGTTCCAGGATACACCACGGATACCAAATCCACAGGTGCTCCAATCTCCTGCACAAAATGGGATAATGTTTGCATATTTGTAATCTGTGTACGCCCTTCCACCCTTCCATTTACTATAAGTCATTTCTAGATTACTCACAATACCTAGTATGACACAGGTACCACGTAAATAATTGTTATGCTGTTATACTGTTAATGTATACTAGGTTTTATTTGTATTATTTTATACTGTTGTTTTGTTATTTTGGGGTTTTTCAAATAACTGTATGTTCTGATTTTTTCGTTTTTGTTTTTTGGGGGCTGGGGCCGGGTTTGAACCCACCACCTTCGGTATATGGGGTGGCACCCTACTTCTTGAGCCACAGGTGCCACCCACGTTCTAATTTTTTTTTCCCTTCACAAAAAGCAATCAGAGTTAGACTTCCAATGCCACCGTATATACGATTCTCAAAGAATAAAGAGAGAACCCGAATTAGAGTTGAAAAGAGAAGAGAGAAAAATAGTGTTCTCTACAAACAGTAAGTCTGATGGTTACGCTGTGGAGACTAAATGAGACCTCATTCAAGATTGCTATAATTACCCAATCAGAACAGGCTGGCGACTATCACAGCATGAATCCCTAGCAGTGAGTGTCCCTGCATGGTGCACAGCAGTATGGAAGCCCACGATCGAAACAGCCCCATTCAGACCCCTACCTCCTATGTGCCCCTGTGCAGCTTCCTCCCGGAGCGCACAGCACGGACCCGAGGATCACACAGGATGCTGCAGAAATGATGGCACTTGACTTCCACGGCCAAGTCAGAAAAGACACGGGGGCCCCCACCTGCCTTCTCTTGGATTACTCACTCGGTGGAAGCCAGCTGTCATGTCATGAAGCTACACAAGCAGCAGCATCATGGAAAAGTCCTGGTGGTGAGGAACAAAGGTCCCCTGCCAACTCTGACACCACCTTGCCAAGCATACCAGTGAGCCATGTGAGGAGCATATTCTTGAGCTCCAGTCAAGCTTTCGGATGAATGAATGTAACTTAATCAGAAGACCAGAGCCAACAGTACCCCCCTAAGCCGCTGCCAGACTCCTGACCAACTCCACAACAACTGTGTGAGGTAATAAACATGTATTGTTTTGATCCATTAAGATCTGGGGTTGTTTGTTACATAACAATAGAAATGGACCATTCTCCAGTTATATCCAAATATTGCAAAAGGGATTAAGTCTTCTTTCTTCATGGCCGAGTAATAATCCATGTGGTATATTTATATACCACATTTTGTTAATCCCCTCATGTATTCTTTGAAAGTTATTTTACAAAGGGGTTTGAGGAACACTAGATGATATAAAAACTTCTTTCTGTACGATTTCACAGAGCCTTTCTTATGCAATGTGATTCTCCAGGGAGAAAACATGGTACAGAGTTCCTCAAATATCACTGACTGAGAATGTGAAATGGAGAAGTTGAGAAGCATTCCTGTACTAAACGTAAATGCAAATCCGTGCTTCTAAAATACTTGGAAAAACAAGATAAAGCAAAGTCATCTTCTTTTGTTTGGCTTATCTGTAGGTTTTACACAATACTTTAGTAGAGTTTACACATGAACTTTCATCAGAGATAAAACTACAAATTAAGTTGCTGACGTAATAAAAAGTCATAATAAAATGGGCATATTCTTTAAATACCATTAACTTGCGATACAATTCATACTTAGCCAGGAGAAGTTTCATATAAAGCCTTCAAAGCATGCTTACTGGGAATATCCCATTTATGCGACTAGGTTTTCCTTTGGGATATGGATTTCCTGGGATCGTTCCACAAGAAGATATCATAGCATGAGGAGCTTTGCAGCCCCCTTTGAAAGCCTATAATGAAAAGAAAAGAAGAGGGTAGTAAAATAACAAAACTAAAAACTCTTAAAGTCAAGTATTCTAGATATTGGACAGCCCAGCCAAAAAAATACGAAGGAACAGCTTCGTATTTACTTATTCTATTCATGTATCGTTCAGTACTTATAGCAGCGAATATGACCAAAAGCAGTAAGTAAAATCACTTTGTTTAAATAGAATTGTTAAAATGCAAAAATTAATGTTGCAACTAATAGATTCTTATACAAAGATATCTTCACAATGGACTTGTAAACTGTGTGCAAAAAAAGTGTATTTATTATCTAACCTGTCCTATTTTTTCAACTACTAAGAAATGGCACAGTCCAAATCCATAAACACCAAGCTCATGCTACAGTAAGGGCACGGAAGATACACAGATGGGAGAGATGCAATTCCTGCTCTGCAGAAGTTTATGAGATAGTGTACACAAACCAATAAATTACAAAGACATGTTGGAAAAGCAAGAGTTATCAGGGCACGTAGTCTTCAATGTGATATTACATAATTATAAGATATAGAGAGGAAAAGGATTAATGATGTCTCACACCTACTGAATTGGTGCTTGATACTTATAAAAAGAATAACAAGCACTATATAATAGGCAATATATATCCCAATGGATCTACATTGTCTCATAGGAACATCCAGTTATATTAAGGATGTGTGTTATAAATTTTGTTATAGAGCTGCATTGGTTTTACAAGTCATTCACAACACATGGAATTATATTAGCTAAATAATCTAGCCCCCTTAACACTCCAACCCTAAAATCACCTCAATTTTTGGCTATTATAAATAATACTGCGGTGAATGCCCTTATATATGTATCTGTATATACCATTTCCTTAGAATAAATTCCTAGAAGTTGAACTTTTGGGCTACAAAGGCTCTGCAAGTTTACCTTTTAGAAAAGTTGTACGGATCTACATTGCCCATTGAGGGCCTACCCCACAGAACACTCTGGCCCAGAATATTTCTGAGAAGGAAAGTGACGTAATCGAATGCTTCATAAAACAAAAACAAAAAAATTATAGTAGTAATATGCATGATGCCTTAAAGATTTTAGTCAAGAAAATCAAAGAAGATCTTACTGAAGTAAAGAAACACAGCTCAGAGCTTGACTCTGCTACAATAATGCATGGCAAAGGCAAAGTTGCCTATCCTTCCCCTAAGCTTAAAGCGGGTTATGAGGATCAAATACAATTGAGCTGCAAGAATGCCCTAGGGGAACAATTAGTAGTTTTCTAATTATTATTAATTCAGGTCCCAGCCAACACAATCCTAGGAAACACATACTTTATTTCCATGATAAACTGAGTTTTCTAGGCTTAGACAAGGACTTCTCTCACTCTTGTAGATTTTAAATTAAAAAACTGGAATTATGGGGGTGGCGCCTATGGCTCAAAGGTGTAGGGCGCCAGCCCCCTATGCTGGAGGGTAGCAGGTTCAAACCCAGCCCAGGCCAAAAAAAAACAAAAACAAAACAAAAAAAAACTGGAATTTTTTGCTTTGATATTTATCTCTTAGGAATTGGCTTAAAATAAACCTGATAATAAAGGAAATCTGAAAAATCAAGACTCCAAATAAAGACAAAAGCTTGGAGCCATGACGAAGGGAACAAGACGGAAGGCCCCACGGAGCTCAGGCTGAGTGGTCAGCTGGCCGCTCTGTCTCCAGACATCTCACCCTTCAGGGTTCCCTTCAATCAGCTCCATTTCTACTCCAGAGACGGACAGCAGGGATGTTCACTTTTAACACACCAGGTACTAGCATTCAGATTGTTCACTAAAGTTAACAGGAGTTAAGGGAAGGAGGAAGAAAGGTACTTTTTCATCAACATTAAGAAAAACCATCACACTATGTACACGGCAATCTGGAGAAAACTACCTGTTCAAGCACTCTCTTGCACCGTTTCTTCTCAGACATATTTATCCTGAATAAATCTTCAATAGGACGAGAATTCTGTGCATCAACTATGTTTCTGCCAAGAAAATACAAATTAGGTTTTCATTGAAAAACCTGGAAATCATATACACAGAGGTTAGCTACCTTTATTTACTGTACATTTGTATCTAACAAGCTTTTCCTGACACACAGGGACAAAAGTGTGATCAATTATTTACTTTTAATAGTTTGGTTTAAATAATGTTTTTATAAAGATGATAATTATAATAACTGTACTGAGGTTTATCTAACTTGATTACTGGATTATGAAGTAATACTATTAATAAAAATTACTATTTTGAGATTTTTCAAAATACACCTTCTTAAATGATTGTTAGGAGGGCTATGGCAATAGAACCAGTCATGCATTAAATCCATAAAAATCTGTTGATTGAAAAATAAAGTTTCACTACATGCTTTATTTTTAATTGTCTTTTTATGGACATCTATATACATACAAGGGACTTAAGAACATACGTTCTATAAGTAAGCAACAAATTATATATTGTTAAATTATGAAAAGGTTCTTTTTCTTTTTGAGCTTCACTCATTATGACCACCAAATGCTGGGCTAGGTGAATTCATATACCTTATGGTATTTAAAGTTCATATACCCTACATAAGCAGGTAAGATCCTTATTTTACAACTGAACAAAATAAGGCTCAGAAACACTAAGTACCTTGCCCCCAAAATATATTGTGTTGAAAAGTGGCAGAACCTGTCTTACCTCTTATTAAATTCCTATTTTTACCAACATGCCTCTCAAATTATTCAGAGTATGGAAGGTCAAGTTAATGAAATGCACAAACAATCAAATAATCTCAATCAGCCCATTATTTTATAATAGCCATGTGTATAATAAGTACACTGGATACTTATTCACATAAATCAGAATTTATCAGTATGCCTTCATAGACTATATTTTATTAAAGTCCTACTTACTAATACAGTTCTCACACAGTAACACATGCTAATGAGTTAAAAGATATCTAAAAAGCTTCCAATATTTTCTCCAATGAAGTAGAAAGAAAAAAATGCTTACGAAGCTAATAGTTCAAGAGCAACTAATTTGTCTTTACTGAAGGTGAAACAGTTGAGTATATTGACCACTTCTGCTGGGTGGACAGCCACCATTTTCTGTGAATATAAAAAATAATGTTATGTTTAACGTGAGCTTTTCATGCCAGGAATTGCCTGTTTTTAGAAGTATAGTTAAATGCGCAATATAAATATTTTAGGTAAAATATTTTACTTTTATTTATTTATTTTTGAGACAGAGCCTCAAGCTGTCACCCTGGATAGAGTGCCGTGGCACCACAGCTCATAGCAACTTCCAATTCCTGGGCTCAAGCAAGTCTCCTGCCTCTGCCTCCCAAGTAGCTGGGACTACAGGCGCCCTGCCACAACACCTGGCCATTTTTTGGTTGCAGCCATCATTGTTGTTTGGCGGGCCTGGGCTAGATTCGAACCTGCCAGCTCAGGTGTATGTGGCTGGCGCCTTAGCCCATTGAGCCACAGGCGCCGAGCCAAAATATATTAATTAATATTTCACGATAGGTGAAAAATACTCAAAAAGAAGTTCCAAAAATATGTCATACTAGAATATACAGGTGGTACTAAAAATAGTCTGCACATTTTAAGAAAGGAAAAAACTATTAAAATTGTAATACTCCAGCCATGTTTGACTTCTCCAATTCAAGAGATACAAGATAACAAATGTTATCAGTATATACTAGAAAGGTAATCTTTAGTATGGAAAACAGTCAAATCAAACTGACTTTCTCCAAAAAAAGACTTAATTTAATTCAAACATGTACTGAGTTGTCCCTGGAACACCCTTCTGAGCTCTGAATTTTAATTCTAAGGTAGATGTGAAAGCCGTCCTTAGAGCTTTGCCTTGAATTTGTGATGAACATTAGGCAGGCCCTCCTCAGCTCTCTCCGCCTTTGCTCTCCCTCCCTGGAGCCAAGCACTGTCTCTAGAACCTAAAAGAATTTTACCCCCAAGGCATACAAGAGGTAACCCTTTCTTTCGTAAACTAGAAAAAAGAAAGTGTTAAAGAGAACAGAAAACAGCACTAACACACCCAAATACTTTCTTAAGCTGACTGGTTTAAAAATTCAAAAATGTATAAATTGTTCCATTAAAGCTATTCACGCAGACAGTTCAAGGAAAATCTCCCAGTACAGCTGGATCCCCCTGGGGCAATCTAGATGTCCTGCTGACCTAGGCTCTAGAGCTGTGCTATCCAATACAGTAGTTACCAGGCACAGGAGTGTGCCTATTTAAACTAATCACAATAAAACATACAGTTCCTCAGACTAGGCATATTTTAAGTGTCAATAGCCACATGTAGCCAGTAGCTACCACAACGGACAATGCAGCTAAAAAATTTTCCAACATCACTGAAAATGCATTTGGACAATGCTGATGTAAAGAATGTTAAGTATAAGCTGCCTGACAACTCTTGTAAGACTAAATACAAGAGGGGGAAGATGAAGATTAAAAACCAGAAGCATATTAAAACACCTGAGAATTCAAATCCCATATTTTACTTGCCAATGAATGTTTCTTCTCTTCCAATCTGATGATTAGAATACCGTGGTATACAATTTAATAGTATAATACGTTCATTTTACAGTTAGAAAACTTTTATAATAATCAGTATATAATAAAACTTGGGGTTAGTTTTTCTGATGTAAACAAATTACAACTTGAGATTATGGAAAAATGAAATTAAAAATATTTAAATTCTACATTCTAGGGAAAACACACGTTACTTACATGCTGTAATGCTTTCATTGCTTTCAACTGAGGCTCAGCCCAGGAAAAGTATCTCAGTAAATCAACTACCTAAAAGCAAAGAAGTAATTTAGTTCTAATGACAGTGTGTTTCAAACATGTCCTTAAGATTCATTTCAGTACCTGAATTACTAGTCAACGTATGCAGCCCAGGCCAGGTGATCAGAGCGGCACCAGAGTCCAGAGCAGCGGTTCTCAACGTGACCCCTTTGGACGGTATTAAAGGTTCTCGGCATTAGGAGGGTTGAAAACCACTGGTCTAGCCTGTGGCTATGTACATTTAAATCGCTTCCATTTTAAGTGTTAAACAGCCTTCTACAGCTGATAGCTAGCATAATAGACACTGCAGAAAGAGAACATTTCTACCATCGCAGAAAATTCTCTGGCATAGCACTGTCTAGAAAAAAAGAAAAATATAAAATACAGAAAAAAGAAAGTATCCTAATAAGAAAGGTTGAAAAGTACTTAATAGAAATAAAATACCAGCTTAAGAATGTAAGGATGCACTGTGAATGGAAAACCTTAAAATATCAGTATAGTGGTACAGTTCTAATCATCCCCAAGGCTGTAGCAATGTGGTTTAGTGTGGGTCCACTAACATTTACCCTTTTAGTTGAATCTGGAGGGCATAAAATTGTACCATAGATCTATTCCCTAAAATCTTTAAGAATCATCATGAATTGCTCCAGCCGCTTCTAAGAGTGCCTGATTTTGAGAGCTCAGATATCCTGGCTCCCCCCACCATCCATGACCCTCCACCATTACTGGAGAACTTCAAGAGTATGAGGAAAACATTGTCAGATAGCCCATAAGACATGAGCAGGTCATAAAGATCACAGCACCAAAGTCTTAGGATGAAGAGCGTGAACCAGGGTGGTGGGGATCAAGTATACTCCAAAAGAAAAGAAAAATAATGCAGGAAGACAGTTCCTGAAAATGGGCTATTTCAATTATTCTACAAAGCAAGGTTAATGATGCCAACTGCAGTCATATGTGAAGAGAGTGAAATTACATTTTAATTCTTATAAAGAGTTACATAAATAGCAAACAAGTATTATGCATTCTTCCCAGTTAATTTGGTCAGAGTGTATGTCCTAGCATGTCTGATAGGTTGAAAATCATTAATATACCTATTAGGGTTAGCTGTCTCAGAAAGTGGCTTAGCAAAATTTTTAATGACTTTTGCAATGTGGAAACCCCATTAAACTGTTACATACCAGTATGTGTGTGGGGGGGATTGGGGACTGACCCCACCAATGTTTTGCTTTTCTATGTTATCCCGCATAAACAAATACACAAAAATAAAACAATCGTGTGTCAGTCCCTGACTCCCCCCCAATGGTATCTCACCTTTACACACACACAGAAGAAAAAAGCTATTAACTGTGATAAATTATAACTCTTTTCAAAACATTTAGGAGAGCTTATGGTGACTTTGTATAGTAATAGGAAAGCTAAAAAAACTATCATTAAAAAGGCATTAATAAACACAAATCATAAAATAGCTTGTGAGACCATAATAGGCAGAACTTCCTCTACGGGCTTAAAATTACTCAAGCTTTCAAGTTTTGAAGCTCTTGAGAAATCAATGAAAACTCAGAGCATTTACTAAGTCAATCTACAGATTCATCAATCGTCCACTCTTCCCAGGACTGTTCTCCACATCCATTTCTATTTCTGCCTGATTTCTCTATCAAGAGTTTTCTAGGTATCCCTAAGAAATCCTTAACTGCTGTATGTGTATACAGATATACACATACAATTTTTAAATTTTGTTTAAATTAGCAAACTCCCTCTAAGGTGTAGTGAATGTTTCCTCTAAACTACCATGCTTAACACAGCGGTCTTCTTCTGGCAGTTATAGAAACTGTGTATTTGACCTTGTGTATATGTGTCGTGGCTGAAATTTTTTTTTGTAGAGACAGAGTCTCACTCTATGGCCTTTGGTAGAGTGCTGTGGCGTTTCACAGCTCACAGCAACCTCCAGCTCTTGGGCTTAGGAGATTCTCTTGCCTCAGCCTCCTCAGTAACTGGGACTACAGGAACCCGCCACAAGGCCTGGCTATTTTTTTGTTTTGCAGTTCAGCTGGGGCCGGGTTTGAATTCACCACCCTGGGTATATGGGGCCGGCACCCTACTCGCTGAGCCACAGGCGCTGCCCTTATGGTTGAAATTTTTATTTAGTGGCTTCACATAAGAATATATTTCATTTGTTCAAGTTTTCTTTTAATTATATAGGGAATTTTGCAACTATTGTCTTATAAGTAGCTGTATAAATTTGGATATGTTTTCTATTACAAATTTGTAAATCTGTCCTGAGTGATAAATACTTTGAACTGCTTTTTTCAGACAATGTATTTTAAAATCATTTTAGGATATGAATTGTGGTAAAAGTGGGTAGGTTTATAAAACTGTTCCTGAACTGTAAATTGTTTGTTTTCAGTTTTCTGCCAAAATTTACAGCTTTTAAAGTTCCTGAATACATACAGCAAAAAGGTAAAAGCAATTCTGAATTTGGCCAGCAGGTAAATAGACATTAACCAGAACACTGGTATAAGAAGGCTTTGTTAAAAAAATTAAGAATACCTGTTCACTAGAGAAGTATCCATGAACATATTCAATTGCTTTTAATTTGTATTCTGTCAAAACAGCCTAAAAAATACAGAAAGAATAGCATTAGTACATGTACACAGCACAGTGATATTCATGCATCAAAACTGCCTGAGCAACTCCACCGGCAGGTCTGTTAGCCTGAGCGCACGGACAGCTGAGGTCAGTGTGGTGAGAGGACAGTCTTCTTTTCCAGGTCCTGTATTGGGAAGAATAGGCTGAGTGAGTGGAAAGGCCTCCCTACTCACCCCTACAAGGAAAGGAAATAAAACTGTAATAGATATGACTCATCATTAGGACAAATTACATATGGAATTCCTGAATATGTGATCAAGGACTTTCAAAAAATTCTGAATCCAGCCAAATTGTCATTTTTAAGCTTAAATGTATCAGCTGTCATTCATCAATTATTTACTGAATAATTTATGTTCTAAGCCATAGAGAAGGAAGGATAAGACAAAGGCTAGTTGAGGCACTCAGTACTTCCACAGGGATCAGAGAAGGCAAGGAGTTAAAAGGCCCTGAATTCATTGCGTCTGCTCCCGACTGTCAGCGTGGCCTTTGAAAGGCGTTTTATTAAAAATTCCTACAGAGTTTTCTCACTCATAGAAGGGAACAATGTTCACCACTCACCTCAAATCCACTGTGAGGATTACACCAGTCCCCATTAGATCTGACACGTAATAGATATTCAGTAAGTGACAAATTACTTTCCTCTATGTCAATGGGTGAGAGAAAAGTTGACAGCCTTAAGCCAGACCCAGCACTGTCTATGGCTCACTGAAGTCACATATGCTCCCCTGGAAGCTATTTACCTAGCTTAGAGATGGAAACACCAGGTTATCATAACTTGATAGTCAGTGATCATTAAAACTGATCTAATCCCTTTGTTTTTACTACAAAATAATTATGTTTGTACTTTTCATACACTACATTAAGATTCTGCTAGGAGAAAACATTACAGGCAACTGAAACATCCTGGTTGTTTAGCAGTTTAATTTTCACTGGAAAGGGGAGGAAGTTGTATTCTGAATAAAGTAGGAGTTTTAGTCAGGAGTTTGATCATCATTGTAATGACCAGACACAGTCAAATTCAACTTTCTGAACCAAGTCCTGAATTGTGCTGAAGCCAAGTCACGTCTCACCTCTTTCATCAATCAACGCTGAGAGGCCAGCTCTAACCGCAGGCATGACAAATGGCCCTAACGAGTCACACTGCCTGAGTTTGAATACTGGATCTCCCACTCACTAGCTTGTAACATTGAGGTTACCAGTTAACCTCAAAGAGAGTTGGTCTACTAACTTAAAAAATCAGTAATGCTCATATTTAGATATCCTAATATTTTATTCCACTTTAACAGACTACGTTGCATCTAATTCTTTGGCAAAGAGCAAAAGACATATTTTGACTGCAGACCAGAAATATGAACTTAAGTTGCCATCTCATTTGAATCTGACTTTCACATCTGGGAAATTTCATATTCTCATGGTTAGTATTTACTACATGATGTTTTAGTAACACTTAGAAGGGGCAGTGTATGCCACAAGGATAACTTATATTTTCTAAAGTAGCAATTTGCTGGTCTCCTTGAACTCACAAATTATTTTCTCATGAACAGTAGTTACAAATCAGCTCATGAACAAGTTGTGACATTTTCTAAGTATGTTGTTAGTAAATCAACATTTTGTTTCAAATCTTAATGGGACAAATTGGGCGTGCAAAAACAGACATTTGTTCAAAAAAGAACATTCAATATCGTCAAATGTGAAATATTAAACATGTCAATTTGAAAAAGAAAAAGCTTTATAAAGAACAAAGTAAAACAACAGGTTCAAAGACAATTTTAGTAATAACTTTGTAAGCTGGAGTAAGTACCAGAGCACATGGAAACAACTCTTTCCAGGTCAGTCAAGGGTCTTAAAGGTAGGAAATGCAAATAACTGGCAGGAAGGACTAGGCAAAGCACCCCACGTTGACATAACAATGGTACAGTTAAGTCCTTTCAATTATAAACAGGCAATTTCATATTCTGGAATTTGATAAATACCTAAGGCTCAAAACTACATTCCAAAATGTTTGGTGTCTGGCTCATTTCCGGAGGAAATGCATACAACAGCCTCAAAAAGCAAAAGTAGGAAGTAAGAGAAAAAACGTTTTGAAATTCAATTTACTGAACGCCAATTTCTAAGAATGTGACTTTAAACTTAATGGCACACATCATCAGGACACTAATTTTGTCTGGCTAACACAACAAATATATTCTGCTTATCCTTGGGTTGTAAAAATCCTATCATAACAATAACTACATAAAAGAAGCTTTCTCCGAGTTACTTCTAGCTTTTAGTCACTCTTGAGTTACTGAAAGATGAGGAAATAAACTCACAAGCATTAAATCACTTATCCAAAAGTAATAATTAAAGGATCTAATTATCTGAATATAATTTCCACAGCAACCCAATGACTATCAATTATAGCGTTAGAGTAAAAATTTCTACTTGTATCATGAAACGTTATCAAGATATAAGCTCTTACACATGTTCCATGAAACCAATCAAACCAATGTGGCAATTCCAGGACCCTTATTTTTCGCCATCTACACACAGTACCTCCAAGAGAATAAATCACAAAAAATTCGCATCTCCTAAAATAATGTAGGGAATCGAGTGCCATTACCTTTCTTATTTCATCCAGCACCGTTTCGAAGGACTTTTTATCCATCTTCACTACTATCTCCACGTGGGTTTAACAGTTACACTTGCAATTACAAAACGGTCATCCCTGGTCTGCCCCGCTGACAGTAAAGGTGTTTCCCCGCCGAGGAGGAAAAAGACTCCACGAGCAGAAGAAAGGATGCGAAGAGGTAGACAGTATTGCAAACCCTGCAAAAATTTCTAAAAACGGAGGTTTAGGAAAACTTTATTGACAACGAAAGTAACTCGGTCAGGTTTGCTAGCTTCATCAGACAAAGGCTGCAGGCAGCCCGGGGAGGAGCGCGGTCCCCCGAGCTCGCAGACGACTCCAGCCGCTCGGCCGCCGGGCTCGGCGCCGTGTCCTGCAGCCGAGGGCCGGGCGCCGCGCGGGAGGCCGAGAAGCCGCAGTGCCGGGCGAAGCAGCCAGGAGCGCAGAAGCACCTGTCTCCGGAGCCGCGCGGGCTGCAAGAAGCCGGCCGCGCCCCTCAGAGCTGCAAACCGGGACTCCCGTCTCGGCTCGCCCTCGCCGCAGCCGCTCCCCCGACTCCTGGGTCCCCTAGCCCGGGCAGCAGGCAGCCTGGCAGGCTCTTTGTTATCAGCTGCCGCGGCTTCCGGGAGCGCGCCGGCCGCCGGAGGGAACCGGGCGCCGGGCGAAGAGGGTCACGGCCTCCGTAGGGGGACTCCTGACAGGCGCAGACCCAACCAGCGCCAGGCGCCCGGCCCGGTCTCCCCTGGAGCCCCCACCAGCTCAAAGGGACCTACACTGATCCCGTCGCTCCCGAAGAAACTCAACCCCGCGCTGCCAGGTTGGGCCGCCCATCCTGAAAGCCAGTGGAGGCGGTCCTAGTGTGGGAATATAGGCATCCATTGCTGATGCCGGAACGTCTCGGAATAAGATAGGGTCAAAATTCTTCCCAGAGGCCAGAATAATTATTTTCAGTGGCCTCCCATTATGCTTCTTGTTTGTGCTATGTTTTGATTGTTCCGTCTAAATTAAAAAGAATAAACGTCCATCGGTTAAGGCATATACCTGGGCACCCTAATTTTGGAGGCCGGGAGGAGTCCGGGTCGGGGACCGCCCCGAGGGGCGGAGCAAGGTGGTCACGGGGTGTCCCCGCCCCCAGGCACCTGACGTGGCGCGGGGACCCAGGAAGGCGCCGGGAGTCCAGAGTCGGACTCGTTAGTCCTGGTCTCTGCTCCCTTTAGTTTTAAAAGCCTGTGTCTCCACGGAAAGGAGACTGGAGATAGGAGTTCATCCTGGGATTCCAGGCCGACCCTCTGCAGCCGAGAACTTGGACTTGAGGGCGTCGGGCCATTCCAGGCCGACCCTCTGCAGCCGAGACCTTGGACTTGAGGGCGTCGGGCCATCCCAGGCAGACCCTCTGCAGCCGAGACCTTGGACCTGGGGGCGTCGGGCCATTCCAGGCCGACCCTCTGCAGCCGAGACCTTGGACTTGAGGGAGTCGGGCCGCCTTCCTCCCATGGCCGTGCCCAGACTCTGGGTCTGCGCCGCCGCTGCCGGCTTCTTTCTCGCCTTCTTGCTTTTACATTCGCGCTTCTGTGACTCTCCAGTGAGTTGAGTAGCGAGGGGAGGACTGTCGTGTGTGTGTGGATGGCCCTGTTGCGAGGCGGCGAGTCCTGCTCTCCCACTAGCTTCTTTGAAAGCCTGTCCCTGAGACCGCCCCACCCACCTGTTTCCTTGACTCTTAAAAGTGTTGAAAAGTTTCTATATGGTGCATCCTTATTTTCCTTATTTTTTCTTTTCTAACTTTGAATAGTTCGCAGATTGGTGTGGTCTTCTTGGTCTTTAGACATTCGTACGTATTAAGAGCCCATTTATGTGGAATTATTTCAGTTCATAAGATTCTAGTTATCAAAGCATGCTCCAAAAAAAAAAAAGTCATTCCCTCCATACCCCCCTCTTTTTTTTCTTACGTAGAGGGTCAGCTGAATCTTAATCTTATGGTTTTATTTAAGGTTTTGAGGAACTTTGCTTTTCAAATTTCCTGGAAAACGGAGAGGATTCTTTACCGGCTGGATGTGGATTGGCCTAAGCAATCAGAGTATTTTACTGGAGCAACGTTTTGTGTTGGAGTTGACTCCCTCAATGGATTGGTTTACGTAGCACAAGTGAGTAAAATAGAAAATAAAAAACAATCATGAACTCAGTGTAAACTGGTTTCTTGTACCCTCAGTGAATCCCCAACAATAAATAAATTTAAAAAAAAACATGAACAATATGAAGAAAACAACAACCTTACTATAGTAACTAACCATATATATTTATATTATGCTAATTGTACAATTTATTTTTGAGATAGTTTCAAGTAATTACTTTGGTTTTGAATGTGAAAGATATTGCACATAATATTGTTGGGGTTTTGAAGTTGGTTTCTTAAATGTCACTAAAGTTCTAAATTTAATTTTTGTCAAAATAAAGATTACGTTTCCTTAAAACTGATACTGTCTAAGAAGTTATTTTTGTATACCTTCAGAGAGGGGATAACATCCCAAAGGTATTAGTGTTTACAGAGGATGGATATTTCCTACGATCCTGGAATTATACAGTTGACACACCCCATGGTATGTTTGCAGCCAGGACAGTGCCTGAACAATCCGTCTGGATCACGGATGTAGGAAGTGGTATGTGTAGTAATCTCTTACATTATCTTCCTAAAAAATCCTATCTTTACTCATGTTCTTGCTCGTGCAGTTTCAAATCTGAGTTGCTGAAACTACTGGCCATTTCTTTCATGCTTCATGAAATAAGGTGTTCCTTTATCTTTGTATTGTACTTCTGCAGAATCAGGAAATTTAACAAGGAGGCTATTATCAGGATCTTTACTTGGATTTGTCAAGGGACTTTTCCTCTTCTTTTTATTTTAATTTCAGATTAATAGGAAGGTACAAATGATTAGAAACACATCGTTGTGTTTCTAACGTAAAATTCAGGTTGTAGTTGAGCTCTCCATCTGGGTGTGTGCCGTGTGCCTTTACCTTGTGCACATTAGGTGAGAGCTTACTGGTATCCCTCCCTCATCCCTTTTTCCGCTTTCCCTATTCCCTCTCCCCCCCCACTTGAATAGACTTGTGTTTTTCTCTCCTGTGGACATGTAGTTGTTTTTCTGTTGTTTTCATATTAGTATTAGGCACATTGGATACTTGAGTTTACATTCTTGTGATACTTTCCTAAGAAGAAAGTGTTTCAACTCCCTCCAGGTTAATACAAAAGATGTAAAATCTCTTTTTTTTATGAGCGAAAGTACTCCATGGTATACTTATAAAGCAGTTTATTAATCCATTCATGAGTTGATAGGCACTTGGGTTCCTTCCATGTCTTGGCATTGTGAAGCTGCAATAAACATTCTAGTGGAAATGTCCTTGTGGAAAATGATGTATTTTCTTCTGGGTAGAAACCTAGTAAGGGGATTGTGGGATCAAATGGAAGGCAACTTTTAGTTCTTTGAGAATTCTCCATACATCTTTCCACAGACTTTGTATTAGTTTGCAACCCCACTAGCAGTGCGGACGTGTTCCCTTTTCTCCACATCCATTACAGCATCTGCAGCTTTGGGAATTTGTGATGCGGGCTAATCTCACTGGAGTTAGTTGGTATCTCAGAGTGGTATTGATTTGCATTTCTCTGAGCATTAGGGATGATGAGCATTTTTTCATGTGTTTGTTGGTCATACATCTGTTATCTTCAGAGAAGTCTCCGTTCAGATCTCTTGCCCACTTATAAATGGGGTTTGTTTGCTCTTTTCTTGGGGGTTAATTTGAGTTCTCTGTAGATTTCTAGTTACCGGCCCTTTGTCAGATTCATAACATGCAGGTATCTGTTCCCGTTGTGAAGGCTGTCTGTTTGCTTTAGTTGTGGTAACCTTAGCAGTGTGGAAGCTTTTTTAGCTTGATTATGCCCCATTTATTTACTTTTGGTGTTGCTGCAGTTGCCAAGGGGGTATTTTTCATAAAACCTTTGCCCGGACCAATAGTGTCAAAGAGTTTTTCCCACACTTCTAAATAGGATTTTTATTATTTGGGGGGTTAAATTTAAATCTTTTATCCAGCAAGAGTTGGTTTTTGTCAGTGGTGAGAGATGTGGGTCCTGTTTCAGTCTTCTACATGTGGCTAACCAGTTATCCAAGCAAGATTTATTAAATAGGAATTCTTTTCCCCAGTGCATGCTGTTGTTTGGTTTATCAGAGATCAGGTGGTGATCATGGCTGGGTTCATCTCTGGGTTCTCTACTCTGTTCCATAGATCTGTATGTCTATTTTTGTGCCAGTGCCATGCTGTTTTGATCTCTATAGACTTGTAGTATAACCTGATGTCTGGTAATGTGATGCCTCCAGATTTGTTTTTATTTCTTAAAATTGCATTGGCTATTCAGTGTTTTTTTCTGGTTCCATATACAATGAAGTACTATTTTTTGAAGTTCTTCTAAATATGACATTGGTGCTTTGATGGGGATTGCTTTAAAACTGTAGATTGCTTTGGGTAGTATGGACATTTTAACAATGTTGGCTCTGTCCAGACACAAGCATGTGCATGGTATATTCTTCATTTATTCACATCTTCTGCTATTCCTTTTCTCAGTGTTTCATAGTTCTCTTTACAGAGATCCTTCATGTCCTTTGTTAGGTATATTCCCAGGTATTGCATTTTCTTCGAAGCTACTGTGAAGAGGACTGTGTCTTTGATTTGATTCTCAGCTTGACTGTTACTGGGACATATTAAGGCTATTGATTTGTGTACGTTGATTTTGTCCCGAGACATCATCACTTCCAGGAACCTTATGGTCGAGACCCTGAGGTTTTGCAAGCATAAGATCTTATCATTGTTAAAGAGGGAAAGTTTGACCTCTTAAGTCCCCATTTGAGTACCCTTGATGTCCTTCTCTTGCCTGTTGCATTGGCTAGAATGTCTAGCCTTCCAGTGTCGATAGTGGACAGCCTTCCCTGGTTCCAGTTCTAAGTGGAAATGCTTTCAGTTTTACTCCATTCAGGATGAGATTGGCTGTGGGTTTACTGTAGATGGCCCTCTACCAGTTCAAGAAATGTTGCATCTGTGCCTATTTACTTAAGTGTTCTTGTCGTATCTCACAGGTTTTGATAGCTTGTGGCTTCATTGTCACCTTGTTAGAAAAATCTATTTCCTAGAGATTTCCTCCTTGACCCAGCTGTCATTTTATCATGAGGTTGTTTAGTTTCCATAACTAAACAAGGCATCTAATGAAGATTTCTGTTGTCATTGGCTTCTACTTTTAGTCCACGTTGGTCTGAGAAGATACAAGGTATAATTTCTATTCCTTTAAAGTTGAGATTTGATTTGTACCCAAAGACAATGATCAGTTTTAGAGGATGATCCGTGGGCTGTTGAGAAGAATGTCTGCTCAATTTTATTAGGATGAAGTGCTCTGTATATGTCTGTTAAGCCCACTTGTTCTAAGGTTGTGTTTAAATCCTTTGCTTCTTTGTTTAGTTTCTTCTTGGAGGAGCTGAAGGGACAATTCTTCAAATTGTGATTTGCTCTTCTCAGATGAAATAGCTCTAAATGTCTTCAGTAAAGCCAAATAAAATGGCAATCTCTGAACGTGAGTGAATGGGATCCTTGACTCTCATTTTACTTTACCAGTATTCTTCCAAAAGAGATCAAGCTAAGAAACAAGAACTACTGTGTTGCCCAAAGTGCAAAGATTTGGAGAAACTGGTGTTAAGGTTTTTGAAATTCCACTGACTTGAGCATGTCTGAAATCTTTCCACCATCAAATATTCTTAATAGAAAAAGCTGAACAATGAAGTGAGCATAAGTGAATTTACAGCTGTGGAGAAAGTTTTCAGAGAAAGTGATTCATTTATACTTGTGGCTTCAGACAAGGCAGTGCCAGAGAGAGGCGGGCATTACCTGAGGAACTTAGGAAGGAATGGGGTTGTAACGACAGTATTTCCATTATTTCTTGACCTACTTCTTGAATGTTTTCTGGATAAAGGAACCTAATGGACATCCTATTTACTTATTTCTGGCTAATTCAGTTACCATTTTTTGGAAGTAATGAGGTCTCAGTTTTTGTAAAATAAAAATAGATTAAATCTAATCAAATAAATCAATAAATTTGGACACTTCCATTACCAAAGCTGTTCTTAGAACCCAAGAGATTTCTAGGCCTCAGCTGATGACCTGTTTTTAAAGCTGTATTTTGGATGGTAAGATTCTAGTTAAACCAAAAAATCTAGATTATCTCTGAATTCATTGTATTAATAATATTACAATGAGATTTGACTGTTTCCACATTTTTCCTCCTAGGATTCACTGTTAAATTGTGTCATTCTATTCATGTGCTTCTTTATGACCTCACCAAATTTTAGAAATAAAAAGGGCACAGATGGTCTCTTCATTCCTTCATTAAAACTTGTTTTTTAAAGTACACATCTGAAGACAGTTTTTACATTCTCATTTTCCAAAGGAATAAATTTTCTCTGATCAAAAGTATGGCGACAAATCAGCCCCTTTTTAAAAAATGCATTATTTGGTAGTATTCTGTCTCTTTTGTGAGTTCTTTAGAAACTTTGAGAGTTTTGTGTTCTCTTGTTACTCTACAGTGAAGCTCAAGTGTCCAAATAAAGTATAAATCGAGATGTTTTTCAAGATAGAATTGTAATGTGAGCTGATTCACCTTATTTCTGCTAAGCCTAATGTATCCCCTTAGTCTTTTAAACACCTGTCAGTTTGGTCTTACATGCCTTCATGTTTATTTCTGTTAACTGCTTTGTGATTTTTCCTTTATTTATTAATATCCTACTGTATGCTTTTGCTTTTAAGATAATTTTAACTCAAAAAAAGAAATTTTAATGTGAGAAAATAAGATACTAGTGATTTGGGAAAGATATTTTTTCTTAGGAAAGGAAAGTTGAGGGGCTAAGTTTGGAATTTGTTTTAGCTAGGAGAAAATGTATTTTAAAAGTAGTAATACCACAGAGAATTTTTTTGTTGACCTACTAGAACTGAAGAAATGTATGTGAATGATTGAAATAACAGTTTCAAATGTAAGTTGTTTCTTTTGCAACTTCTTCTTAATTTCCTTTTACAAACATGGTTATTCATGGTCTTTAGATTAAAAAAGAAAATGGTATACCAATAATTTGATAGCAACATGAGGTAAGTTTCCATATAATGAGTTTCTTGGAAGAATTATTTATTTGAATTTAGAATCTCCCTATTTTGGAGTAACAGAGATTTTGATTTCTTGAATAAGTGTGGCTACAGAACTTAAGAAGAAGCTATTTTGTCTATTATAACATTTATTTACCTAAATCCATAGACCTTTTTATTGCTGTTTAATACTTAGCAAATTTTTGCTCTCAGCTTACTTGAAACATGTGATTCTATAGTTTTGTTTGTGAGATTTGCATCTCTATCTTTACAGGAGCCTACGGTCATACTGTTAAAAAATACAATTCCTTTGGTGACCTTGTTCAAATCTTGGGCACCCCAGGCAAAAAAGGCACTGGTTTGAATCCCCTGCAGTTTGACAGTCCCGCAGAATTGTATGTGGAGGACACAGGAGATATTTACATTGTGGATGGAGATGGAGGATTGAATAACAGATTGATGAAACTGTCCCAAGGTGTGTGGCCTACCTTTCTATGGTATTAAGAATATAACATAAAGGGTGGCGCCTGTGTTCATCGAGTAGGGCGCCAGCCCCATACACCAAAGGTGGCGGGTTCAAACTCGGCCTCAGCCATACTGCAAAAGAGAAATAGCTGGGCATTGTGGCGGGCACCTGTAGTCCCAGGCACTCGGGAGACTGAAGCAAGAGAATCGCCTAAGCCCAGGGGCTAGAGGTTGCTGTGAGCTGTGTGACGCCACGGCCCGAGTGCCATAAGGTGAGACTCTGACTCTACAAAAAAAAAAAAAAGAGTATAACATAAGAATATTATAAATTAGATTTTGTTATACTATTGTAACACTGTTATGTATAAAACTATGTGTAAAGAGGTAAAATGTATTACTGGAAAACAGATGGATGTGATTGCCAACAATTAATGATTCTGGTAACAGAGCTGCTTATTTTTTACCCAAAGCAAGGAGAGTCTTCCAAAGGGAGCCTGAGGCAGAACAAGAGTTTATAGGGCTCAAGAGATAACTGGGTATCCTCTCCAGTTAGGAATGAAAAAGTAAGGGACCCGGAGTCCCGGAGTCCCGGGGTCCCGGGGTCGGGCATTCTAGAGGCTGATGAATCAGCGAGAGTCTCCTCGAGTGCCTGCTCTGTGTCCTGGGGTCTCAGGGGACGCAGGTCTGTTACGCATGAAGCAATGACATGTGGTCCATATTATTTATTCTTACAGTAAAATAGGAATTAGGAGGAGAAACTAGATTGATTGGAGAAAGAGGACAAGGTTTCGTAATGGAAGTAGTTCTTGAACTAAGTTAGTTTTGGTGAGAGAAGATGGGATGAGGGGAACTTTATGGAGGTTTTATCACGCGTGGCTCACAGATGGTTATGAGCGGGAAAGGAGGTGAAGGAACACGTTTCCAATGGTGTAAAATGAAATTTGGGATGTCCTTGAAAGCTTATGTGAGGATTTTTAAAGGCACTTGTGACTATAAAGCATCTTGGAGGGGGATTTTGAGTACGAAAGTGATATTACAGAAGCAGAGTTTCTGTAAGACTTATAGGGAGGTCTGTTCTGAGTGAGGTTGGTCATTTGGAGGCTGTGTAGTCACTTTATCACTTAGTAACTGCATTTTATTGGTAACAGTTAAAGGGATGGAGGGTGAGGATTAAGCAAGAATCCAAAAAAAATTCTATGAAAGAAACCACCACATTTAGGAGACGGATTTAACATGGGTTTATTAGTTTCTACTGACTGTGATGACAAATTATCTCAAACTAGGTGACTTTAAACAATACAAATTTATTCTCACTATTTTAGAATTCAGAAGTCTGAAATCCGGTAGGCCCTGGTCTCTCCAAAGGCTCTCAGAAAGGAGTCTGCATTGCCACTTGTAGCTGCTGGTGGCTCAGGCAGCCCTTTGCTTGTACCAGCAGAACTTCAGGCTCTGCCTCCGTCTTCCCCAGTGTCTCAGATCCCCCCCCCTTTCTCTTAATGAGGATTTAGGACCCACCCTAAATCCAGGATGAACTCATTTTCTTATCTCCAGAGCCTTAACTTAATTACATCTGCAAAGACCCTGTGTCCAAATACCAGCACATTTGTGAGTATCAGTGGTTAGGACATCAGCATCTCTTTGGAGGAGCACAGTTCAACCCCCTGCAGTGGGAAGCAAAGGAGACAGACTGTAAAAACATAATGTGAATTTTTAAGTTCAGCGGAACAGTAATATCAAATAACGTTAAGTTATGAAAGGGAATCAGTTTGAGGGAGAGGATGACATCAACCTTAAATAATGATTTTGAAGCAATCACAGAAAATTCAAATTAAGATGATAATTAAAGAATTACATTAATGCTTAAGCTAGGGGAGGAATTTTTTTTTTCTTTTGTGAAGCATAAGAAATAGGCAAATAGTGCTTGCTTCGGCAGGACATGTACTAAAAAAAGAAATAGGCAAATAGGCATATGGACAGGAATCCAGGAAGCCTGGTCAAGTGAACCAGGGGTATAACTGAATAGTTTTTTTGCAATCTTATATCATAAAATACATGTAGGACACTCTGTATGTTGCTTTAACCATATGTTTTTTACCATTTATAGATTTCATGATCCTTTGGCTGCATGGAGAAAATGGGACAGGACCTACTAAGTTCAACATACCTCATAGCGTTACAGTCGATTCAGCTGGTCGGGTAAAAATACATTGTCACCGTGTCTGGGACTGTATATCTGAACACGTGTGTATGTGTCTCTGTGCATGTCTGGGCATTTGTATGTAGATCATGTGTACACGTGTATGTTATAGGTGTGTCTGGACAGTTGCACTGGGGTGGGGCCAGGTGTGCACTCATGGTCCCTCTCTCTTTCTTTTCTTTTTTGTAGAGACAGAGTGTCACTTTGTCACATTCGGTAGAGTGCTGTGGTATCACACAGCTCGGGCCACCTCCAACTCCTGGGGTTAGGTGATTCTCTTGCCTCAGCCTCCCGAGGAGCTGGGACTAGAGGCGCCCGCCACTGCACCCATCTATTTTTTTTGTTGCAGTTTGGCCGGTGCTGGGTTTAAACCCACCACCCTCAGTATATGAGGCCGGCGCCCTACCCCCTGAGCCACAGGCACCACCCCCACTCATGCTCTCTTATAAATGTTTGGATCCTGCATTGGGGAGGTTCCCAACTAAAAGTTGCCTTCCTGCTCAGAAAGTTCTACTAAAAGTGTTTAAATGTATTTTCAATTCTTAAGAAAAAAATGTGTTGTTCAAAAGAGGGGCAGGAGAGGTTAATCTTGGAAGCTTGGAAAGATACTGCTGACTATCTAAAGTTTCATTCATTCATAGGTGTATATACTGTATTTCCTCCTTGGTCATTTGTTCGAGATACAGATCCCAAAATCTGTAAGGAAACTTACTCTTCGTAAAGAATTATAGCTGTAGAGAAGATCTTGAAAAATTGCCTTACTTAGACATCAACAACCTTTCTAAAATTGTATACGTCTTTATTTGTTTCTGATTGAGGATGAATTCATTGGTTGCTAAAATTTATACACACTGACAGAGAGACTGGTTTGCCTGAAAAAATAGGCATTCACAAACCCAAGAAATCCAAAGGACCTGAAAGAGGCTGGTGGAGGTCAGCAGGTTTCCTCTCTACAGCACCAGCCTCATGTCCTCATAAACCACTCCCCTTGGTGTGTGCCCTGTGTTGCACCGAACGACCCACGGGCTGTGTTTAAGAGTGCGTCTGACTTCCTGTTTTAGACAGCAGTTTCTTACTAGCTCATTAAACAGCCTGTAACAAGCCTAAATTAAACCTAGTATCATTCTTTATGTGTTCCTATTTCAAGCTTCCTCTCTAAGAGGTTCAGAACCTTGAAGGTACCTTGGTAATAGCAGGTACAGGTTTAATGGTATTGCCATGGGAGTGAATACCCCCCTTTCTGCTGTCCTCAGCTCCTGAGAAGGAGGGCTGCTTTTCTTTGTCTTCCCAGGAACTGACCAGCTGGCAGTTCTCAGTGAAAGTGCATGCTTGTTAGAGGAGGGAATGAACCTTGTCACCGTTCATTACTGCTGATCCTCTGCCTTATGGTGGAGCACTTCGGTCTTTCAGTTACTCACTTGTTTAGTGAACACCATCATAGGCTTTGGGTAGACAGGCTGTGCCTCTCACCGTAAGCTCACTTCAGACAAGGCACTTAACCTTTCTGAACTTCAGTTTTTCTTCATCTTAAAGGAAACTTATAATACTTTGGGGGGGGCCTCTAAGTGTTAAGAACTTTATCTTTCTTGTTCTCAGTATTAAGATAATGTATCGTGAAACTAATTAAAATAAGGAGCTAGTCTCTGTGTCATGGATTTTTTCAAATTGACCTTTATTTTTGGGGGGGTTGTTTTTCAGGTGTGGGTTGCTGACCGAGGAAATAAAAGAATTCAAGTATTTGATAAAGACACTGGAGAGTGGTTAGGAGCATGGAATAGTTGTTTCACAGAAGAGGGACCTTCTTCAGTCAGGTTTGTTTCTTTTTATTTTACTTTTATTTTTTAAAGTTAAAGTTTTAATTTATTTTTTTAAGAAACCTTTATGTTAAAGCATAATGAAAATTGTGGAATTTATATATAATTCAATTATATACTTTCGTATATAAAATTTCTAGAACATTTATTGGATATGGTTATGGTGAGCTTTGAGCTAACGATATGATTTATATATGTATGTACACACACACACACACACACTTTTTTTTTACTTTTTTAACTTAATTTTTATTAAAACATAACCGTATACCTTTCTGGGGTACAATATGAAGATTTGATATACAATCCAGAATGCTTAAATCAAACTAATTAACATAACCATCACCTCACTTACATATTTTTGTGGTAAGATATTTACAATATACTCTTAGTTGTTTTGAAATGTACCCTTGCATTGTGCATAATAGGTGAGATCCCACCAAATACCCTCCCCCAACTTGCCCTCCCCTTCCCTCCCCGTCCATCCTCTTTCTTTCTTGACTGTCTTTGTGTTTTATCATTTGTATGAATGTGTAAGTGTTTATATGGTGTTTTCATAATAGTATTGAGTACATTGCATACTTTTTTTCATTATTGAGGTACTTTACTAAGAAGCGTATGTTACAACTCCATCTAGGTTGGAGTCTACAAATATTAAAGATGTAAAGTCTCCCTCTTTTTTTGTGGCTGCATAGCATTCCATGGTATATAATTTGTTAATCCATTCATGGACATTAGGCTGCTTCCGTGTCTTGGCTACTGTGAATTGGGCTTTGGTAAACACTCTGGTGCAAATGTCTTTGTTGTAAAATGATTTTTGTTTTCATCTGGGTAGATACCTAGTAATGGTTTTGCAGGATCAAATGGTAGGTCAACTTGTAGTTCTTTGAGAATTCTCCATACTTCTTTCCAAAAATTCTGTATTAGTTTGCAGTCCTATCAGCAGTGTAGAAGCGTTCCCTTCTCTCCACATCCACGCCAACATTTGTAGTTTGGGGATTTTCTGGTGTGGGCTAATCTACTGGAGTTAGGTGATATTGCAAAGTGGTTTTGATTTGCATTTCTCTGATGACTAAAGGTGATGAGCATTTTTTCATGTGTTTGTAGGCCATGCTCGTGTCATCTTCAAAGAAGTTTCTGTTCAAGTCTCTTGCCCACAAAGAAATGGGGTTGTTTGTTCTTTTCTGATTGATTAATTTGACTTCTCCGTAGATTCTAGTTACCAGACCTTTGTCAGAAACATAACCTGTAAAAATCTTCTCTGGTTCTGAAGGATGTCTATTTGCTTTTCTTGCAGTGCCCTTAGCTGTGCAGAAGCTTTTTAGCTTGATCAGATCCCTGTAATATATTTTTGGTGTTGCTTCAGTTGCTAGGGGCATCCTCCTCATAAAATTTTCACCTAGGCCAAAATCATCAAGTGTTTTCCCTGCACTCTGTTCTAGTATTTTTATAGTTTCATGTCTTAAGTTTAAATCTTTTATCCAATGAGAATCAATTTTTGTTAATGGTGAGGTTACAGTTTCAACCTTCTATAGGTTGAAGCCAGTTCACCCAGTACCATTTATTAAATAGGGAATCTTTTCCACAATCTATGTTTTTGTTAGGCTTATCAGAGATTAAATGAGGATATGTGCTTGGGTTCATCTCTTGTTTCTCTATTCTGTTCCATAAATCTACCTCTCTATTTTTGTGCCAGGGCCATGCTGTTTTGATCACTGTAGATTTATAATACAATCTGAAGTCTGGTAATATAATGCCTCCTGATTTGTTTTTATTTTCTAAGTTTTTATTTCTGGTTGCTCTAGCCAAAGGTTTATCAATTTTATTAATCTTTTCAAAGAACCAAGTTTTTGTATTATTGATCTTTTAAATGATACTTTTGTTTTCAGTTTCATTTAGTTAGTTCTGCTCTATTTTTGGTTATTTCTTTTCTTCTGCTGGGTTTGAGGGTTGGACCGTTCTACCTTTTCCAGTTGCTTGAGATGACCAATTAGGTTGTTGACTTCCTCTCTTTCTGTTTTCTTGATTGAAGGCTTCTAATGCTATAAATTTCCCTCTTGGGACTGCCTTTGCAGTATCCCACAGGTTTTGATAATTTGTGTCTTCATTATCATTTTGTTCTGAAAATTTGATGATTTCCTTCTTAATCTCATTTTTGACCTGACTATCATTCAGCTTAAGGTTATTTAGTTCCCAATACTTTGTTTGAGTATGAAGATCTCTATTGCTGTTGACTTCAATTTTTATTCTGTGATGGTCTGAGAAGATACAAGGAATTATTTCTAATCTTATAAATTTTTTGAGATTAGACTTGTGTCCTAAGATATGATCAATTTTGGAGGGTGATCCTGGGGCTGATAAGAAGAATGTATATTCAGTTTTATTAGGATGAAATGTTCTGTAGTTGTCTGTTAAGTCCATTTGTTCTAGGGCCACATTTAAGTCTATTATTTCTTTGTTTAGTTTCTTCTTGGAGGATATATCCAGAACTGACAGGTGTTTAAATCTCCAGCTATTAATAGTGCAGGAAGGTATCAAATTGTTCATATCCATTAGGGTTTTTTTTATAAATTGAGGAACTTTCAGGTAGGGTATATAAGTGTTAATTATTCAAATCTCCTTATTTTGAGTGTTTCCCTTGACACACATGTAGTGTCCATCTTTGTCATTAGAATGACTGAAGATCTCTCAGATGAAACTTTTCAAGCCAGAAGAGGATGGGTATTGACCTTCTATCTTCTAGAACAAAACAGTTTTCATCCCAGGATCCCTGAATGTTCTCCAAACATCTTTCCAAAAAGAACGTATTAGTTTGCTTTCTCACCAGCAGTGTAGAAGTGTTCCCTTTCCTCCACATCCATTCCAACATCTCTGGTTTGGGGATTTTGTGATGTGGGCTAATCTTACTGGAGTTAGATGATATCTCAAAGTAGTTTTGATTTGCATTTCTCTGATGATTAAGGATGATGAGCATGTTTTCATGTGTCTGTAGGCTGTGCGCCTGTCTTCTTCAGAGAAGTTTCTTTTCAAGTCCTTGCCCACCCTGAGATGGGATCACTTGTTCTTTTTTTGCTAATACGTTTGAGTTCTCTGTGGATTCTGGTTATTAAACCTTTGTCAGAGACATAACCATTCTGAGGGCTGTCTGCTTGCTTTACTTACTGTGTTCTTGGCTGTGTATTTTTAATGCTGCTTCAATCGCCCAGGGGTTTCTCCTCATGAAATATTGGCCCACGCCGATTCCTTCAAGAGTTTTCCCTACACTTTCTTCTAGTATTTTTATAGTTTCATGTCTTAAGTTTAAATCTTTAATCCAGTGAGAGTCTATCTTAGTTACTGGTGAAAGGTGTGGATCCAGTTTCAGTCTTTTACAGGTCGCCAGCCAGTTCACCCAGCACCATTTGTTAAATAGGGAATCTTTTCCCCACTGAATGTTTTTATTTGGCTTGTCAAAGATCAAATAATGGTAAGTAGCTGAGTTCATCTCTTGGTCCTCTATTCTGTTCCATACAGCTACCTCTCTGTTTTATGACAGTAACATGCTATTTTGATCATCGATTTATAGTATAGTCTAAGGTCTGGTAGAGTGATTCCTCCTGCTTTGTTTTTATTTCTGAGTAATGTCTTGGCTATTCGAGGTTTTTTCTGATTCCATATAAAATGATGTGTTATTTTTTCAAGATCTTTAAAGTATGACAATGAAGCTTTAATAGGGATTGCATTAAAATTGTATCTTACTTTGGGTACTGTGGACATTTTAACAATGTTGATTCTTCCCAGCCATGAGCATGGTATGTTTTTCCATTTGATAACATCTTCAACCATTTCTTTTCTTAGAGTTTCATAGTTCTCTTTATAGAGATCTTTCACATCTTTTGTTAGGTAAACTCCCAAATATTTCATCTTCTTTGGCACTACTGTGACTGGAATAGAGTCCTTGACTATTTTTCAGCTTGGCTATTGTTGGTATATATAAAGGCTATAGATTTATGAGTGTTGATTTTGTAACCTGAGACACTGCTGTATTCCTTGATCACTTCTAAGAGTTTTATAATAGAATCCCTGGTGTTTTCCAGATACACAGTCATATCATCTGCGAAGAGTGAAAGTTTGATCTCTTCTGACCCTATATGGATACTCTTGATCACCTTTTCTTCCCTAATTGCAATGCCTAAAACTCCCATTACAATGTTAAAGAGCAGTGGAGACAATGGGCAACCTTGCCTGGTTCCTGATCTGAGTGGAAATGATTTCAATTTAACTCCATTCAATACGATATTGGGTGTGGGTTTGATGTAAATGGCCTCTATCAGTTTAAGAAATGTCCCTTCTATACCAGTTTTCTTAAGTGTTCTGATCATGAAGGGATGTCTATCTTCTTTCTTAGCTTAGCTCCTCACCTTTAGCTTCTTTGAGTCCATTCTGTCTATTCTCTCTCCCTCTGGACAGGAGCCTCTGTCAAATGCTGCCTCTAGTCAGCCATCTTACTTCCCTCTCCCCGTTTCTTTCTATTTTAAAATCCTTGCTTTTAGTCTGGCTATTTTGCTTACTTCCTCTGAATGGCTAGCTGAAAGTTTCAAATATTTATTGTCAATTTTCAATCAGGGAAAAAGGGAAGGAGAAAAGCATACAGAGAAATTTGCTATCTGGGTTTTCCAAAAGCCAAATAAAGTGAAAAGAGTTAAAGTCCTCTGTAGAATCCAGAATCTGAGATCATATACACTGGCTCTTTCCTACATCCTTTATCCTGGAGAGTAACAGGTACTGTTCGTGGAATGGGGATACATTGGTACTTTTTAAAACACAGGACAAAAATCAGAAGCAGTCTAACACCAACTCTCCATTAGTTTCATTTTGTGTAGGAATGTGATATTGATAGTTTTAAAAATTTAAGGTAATCTTTGGTTATATCTATGTTAGGTGCCTAAGCCCTTCCCCTCCCTCCCTCCCCTTCCAGAACAAAAGGCCTATCTGGCCCAAACCACAAGTTCCACCAGAAAGACCTTAGCCTGCCAAAGCTTTCTAGCAACGTATGGGATCTCCCTCCCTCTATGCCCAGTGTAAAAACAAGCCCCAGCCACTCTGAGTGCAGCCACCATCTTTGCCCAGGCAGGTCTCAGTCCCCTTCTGTTAAACTTGGCCTGAACCTCCCCTGATCTCATTTCTGGGTACCCTGCTGAACCCGTTTTGGTCTCAATCACAGATGCCTATTCCCTCCTAAACAGAGCAAGTTGAGATTCTTCTTAAAAGAATCATTCAGTAAGTAGATGGCTTCTGTTGTTAGCACTGTGTGGGATAAAAATGTTGCACAAGTAAATATTTATTTGATGTCTTTCTCCTTAGATTTACTCCTGATGGGAAGTACTTGATTGTGGCGCAGCTGAATCTTAGCAGGCTTTCAATCATTGCCGCACCCCCGGTGGGAAGCATTGGTGACTGCTCCGTGATCAGCACCATCCAACTGGCAGATCAAGTTTTGCCGCATCTCTTAGAAGTTGATAGAAAGACTGGAGCAATCTACGTAGCAGAAATTGGAGCAAAACAAGTACAAAAATACGCTCCTTTGAATAGCTACCTTTCTTCATTTCATTACAGATATTTCAGGTGGCAGTTCTGAGTTTCAAATTCATTAAGTACTTGAAAATGATGTTTGAGCACAAGAATTTGTTTTTCTTTACCTGATTTAGTATCAGAAAGATTTCTTTTTATATCATTAAGTACCATAAATTTTGTTGCCATTCTTGGGACTTAGTTTTACTTACAAGTGCATAGAGATGTTTCATGAAAGGAATGTAACTTTTAAAAATTGAGTTGGAAAGAGTGATTAATGTGGTAACTTCATTGTTTTCCCTCGTAGACTAATTCTCCATGGGTAAAAATAAGAACAAAAACAAGTTTGCAGGATAATTTATTGAATTGAGAGATTATAAGAAAGGTGAGCTATTGGTTAATTCGGGTACCCGCAGAGTCCTCAGGATTCAGAAGTGAAGAAGCAGAGCTGTCTGCCTTTCGAGTAGCTTGCAGTCCAGTGGGGAGAGAGGCCGGCCTGCAGTTGTAGCACAGCAGTGGCAGCATGCTGGTGTTGGGGGGTCTTTTGCAAGGAGGAGCACCAGGAATGACTGAGAGGTTCATAGAGTCTTGGAGGAAAAATGAATTTGAGTCAGAGCTGGACACCAATGATGAGCTCACTGTGGTCCAAGTAGAAAAGGGACAAAAAGTGGGAAACTTGCTGTAACCTTTGGTAGGCTTTGGGGCTTTTTTAAAAGTTCAACTTGGCTTTTATTCCTTAGCTGTAAGATACTTAATGTCAGCCTTTAAAGGTAGGACTAAAATGGCTGGCATCTAAGCACTTTACTGAAAGAGGTTTTTGCATATAACTAGAGTGTTTTTAAAGGTGGAATTCAAAAGGGACCTCTCTGCAATGCTCCCTTCTTTTTTTTCCCCTTTTTCTTTTTTTAAACATGAACTTAATTCTTCCCTGGTGCTTGTCTATCTCACAGAACTTCTAGGAGAACTAATTACATGGGGACGTGCCAAACATTTTAAGTTATTCAAAAAGGCAACTGATTTCCTGCCTCTCTCCTTCTGTATTTCATTTCCCCACTTTGTTGTGAATATATTGATTCCCAATCAAGACCATTTTCTTTTCAGTTTGCTTTAATTTATTCTACATTTTGGTGGAAGCTTGCCGTGTTACCATCTTTCAAATCATTCTTCCCCCTCCCTTATGTAGCTTCCCTCTTTCCCATGTGTTACTGTAAATTCCCGAGCATACAATAAACCTGGAGCTGACCTTGCTCATTGCTGGAGTACTCTCCCTACCTGAAGGAACTTGCACTTGTTTTGATGCTTGGATTATGTCTTTTGATGTTGTTAGGAAGGTATATTCACCAACATGGAACCCCATCCTGTATTCTAAGGCCATTGATACATACGTTGGTGCCAGTAATCAGACTCCGTGACCTTGAAGGAGTCACCTCAGTCTTCTGTTCAGTAAGACGGGAACATTACCGCCTTTCCTCCTTCATGAGGCAGTGAGGATCAGATGTGAGACGGAGACACACCCTTGGATATCTATCTATAGCTCTGGGTGAGTTAGAGACATTTTATTAACAAAGGTTCCAAATGTGCTGTTTACCTGATACCAGCTACAAGGTTTGCCTCAATTTTATGTTTATGTCCTCTCATCAAAACATTTTCTAATGGATTTTCTGCAGTTTACCTACAATGATCAACTGATAATGAATGAAAGAAGGTAATTTTAGGGTGGGTTGATTTGTTTTTGAGCCAGGACAAGAAGTGCAAATGCCTCTTTGAAGGAATTTAGGTTAGGTCAGCTGAAATGTTTTATTTAACTTTGTTTTATACCAGATTCCTATAAACCTTACTGCAAATGATATTTCTGCGTATCTTGCTAAAATTTGTGTTTATTTTATTAGCATACTTGCAATCATAGAATTTCACTTTTTTCTTTTCATTAGTAGGTTAAATGAATGACAAATGTGTTTTCTACTAAAAAAATGCAAATTAAATTTTTGTATTAAAAAAGGCAATATTATCTGGCTCCCCAATTAAAGTTTGGTTTTAATGTCATAAAAGCAATATGTAACTTTTTATTCCATTAAAGATTTGCAACAGTCATGAAATCACAAGTTGGCGCTTTAAGAATGTCCGCCTTTTCATACACAGATAGGGTGTACATTGATGTGCCATAAATACTGCAAGAAGTTGCTTGGAAAAATTTAAGGAATGCGGCTCCTTTCGAGGTAATGGGTGGACACAACTGACGGTACTAACTAGCTGACTATCTATATTCTGCATTACAAATGGGACCTTTTTATACATTAGAAAACCAAAGGCTGCAGGTATCTTCCAATTGGGTCTTTAAATGGAATGTTTGTCAGTCAGAGAAAACTTGAATGTAGTCTGACGGCAAACAAAAATTTACCCCAAATTATTACACATACTTGTCCTTAGGTCACTTAACACTGTGCTCCAGGCCTCCAGCCTACAGACCATTACTGGTTTGGTTCATGGCCTATTAGGAAATGGGCTGCACAGCAAGAGGTGAGCAGTGGGTGAGCAAGCTTCCTCTATTTACAGCCTCTTCTTATCTCTCACTTCACCACCTGAGCTCCACATTAGACTCTTATAGGAGTCCAAAGTTTGTAAGGGCTAGGTTGCACACTCCCTTATGAGAATCCAATCCATTCTTGAGATACTTTACTAAGAAGAATATGTTCCAGATGTGTTACTTAGTTCAATGTAAGCATTTCACGTTGTATATCAAAGCAGTACATTGAACCCCATAAATGCATCCATGTACAAAGTTATGATTTAATAAAAAAAAAAAAAAATCCAATCCTTACATCCCAGTCTATGGAAAAATTGTCTTCCATGAAACTGGTCCCCAGTGCCCAAGAAGTTGAGGACGGCTGCCTTAACGGATTAAAATAGACTATTTCAAGCAATGTGGCTATAAGGCTAAGACATTGAGGTTCTAACTTTTGTTTTGCCTTTGCTGGTTTTTTGGATTTGAAAGCAAGATAGATTGGATAGCAAACATTAAATTAGGAACTTTCAGATTTTTGCTTTTTAGGCTCACCAAAATAAATAGGAATCATTAAAGAAGTGTCCTAAATTTATATGATTTAAAATTTTTTATTCACTGCTATATATTTTTAGCAGTAATAAAATTTTTAAGTCATTTATTCATTAAACAAAAAGTTATGAGACAACAAATGTGTGGAGCACTGAGACAAATGTCCTCTCCTAGTTCCCTTACAAGCTACCTAAACCATTCTAGGCCATCCTGTTTGGGCACTCGTGTTGTGTTTTCATTCTTGATACAAGAGAGGGCAGTAGAGTGCTACTTTCCATGAGCAGTTCTTGAAATCAGATTGTAGACAAATGTTGATGTGCTTTATATTTCCGATTTTTTTTTTTAATTGAAGCTATACTTTTAATTTTTTCTCTTTTTTTCTGAAACTTGCTGACACCTTGAGGAAGTTAGTTTATAGGTGACACATTTCCCAAGGGTTGTTGGAAATTTTTACTATTTAATTGGACTTTGCCAACTTAAAAAGAAAAGTTTAAACCTTTTCAGTAATTCAAACTAATAGCCAGAAGTGAATTAACAAATTGACCACTCCGTTATTTTTCTTCATTGTCTTAGTTCTGTAAGAAAGCACAATAAGGCTTGGCGCCTATAGCTCAGCGGCTAGGGTGCCAGCCACATACACTGGACCTGGCAGGTTCGAATCCAGCCTGGGCCTGCCAGATTGACAGCCTGACAACTACCACCAAAAAATAGCCGGGCGTTGTGGTGGGCGCCTATAGTCCCAACTACCTGGGAGGCTGACGCAAGAGAATCGCTTAAGCCCAAGAGTTGGAGGTAGATGTGAGCTGTGACACCACGGCACTCTACCAAAGGTGACAAAGTGAGACTCTGTCTCAAAAGAAAAAAGCACAATAATTGTGTTTGCTTCACCACATGATCACCTTCTGAAGGCTCCAGAATTATTTCAAATGCTGTGTTATTTTAGTCACCTGGTTTTGGATTAAACAGTTTTTCGGATTCTGTCTCAAAACGTAGTGTACAAAAGGAAAATTGTGATTCGTAGCTTGGAATCCAAAGGCAGGTCAATCTGAGTTCTGATTCAAGCTCTGCCACTAACTTGTATTGCTTTGAGCTGTTTTGCCTCATTTTTTCTCATTTGTGAAATGGGAATACTAGTATTAATATTTTCCTCGTGGGATTATTGTGAATACAAATAGGGTCATGCATGTAGAATTTAAGCACTCAACAAGCCTTAGTAGATTGATTTGTGGTATTTAAGCCAGACACGCACAGGCGTGGCTGCCTTGGAGCAATGTCACGGACTGGAAGAATGAGTCACAGTATTGAAAACTAAAGGTATGGGTTGTAATACGCTGTGATACATTTCTTTCCTTTAGAAATGCCATTTTAGAAAACAGAGACGTGTACTTTGAGTTGGTATTAACGTTTCTCATCTAACAGATAAGTATATGTCAGTATCAGGAATACAGACGTGAACAAGGTAAAGACTCTTCCTTTTCTCGAATTTCCATTCTAGTTGAGAGAACAATTTGGAAGGAAAGGGGGATCTTGATTAAAACACACAGTCTACACCAACATTCAGTTGGCCAAACTAACACCGGTTCCCAGCTGCCTCCTCCCTTACCGCTTACTACCGTAGGCTGGAAGAGCTCGGTGCTGTTTCCCCACCTGCTGGATAGCATCTGCAGGTGTTCGTATGACTTATTTCTGGCCTGTGCATCATAAATGGGAGTCCACTGGTAGGCTTCTGGAAAAACATCTTTTTTGATTTTTAAAAATAGCCCCAGATTTATCTAGCACCACCTGCTTCTTTCCTGCTTTGGACTTGAAGGTGCTCCCTGAAGTTGCAGCAGCCATTTCTTATCTAAGAAGCCACACCAGCATTCTTAAGGCAGGACAGAAGGAGCCTGGGGATTTGTGGTTTTGTACAACACTGCATGGCCCTTGTCTTTCCTTTCTCCAGATACCTTTGTATGAGAGATAATTAAATGTTTTTGTGACTTAAGCCAAAATATTCACCATTAGTTGAATGTCTTCTTGGAGGTGAAAGCATTCCTAAGAAATATAATATTAAACTGCATTAATTTAGGAAGAATGGGAAATTTTGCGGTTATAAAATTCTGTGTCCAGGAATGTGTCACTCTGTAATGTCATATGTTTGTGGAGACCTTACAGGTTTTGTTTTTTTTTTTCAATTTATATCCTGTGCCTTTGTCTTGTGACAAATGGGGATTCTTGCGTTAAATTTATGCTTGGTATTTATTAGTTGAGCAGCATAACAGGATTTTTTCCCATTTCTAACTAGTTATTGGTGGTATAGAGAAAAGGCATGAGTTCTTTATGTATACATAATCTCAAGTATTCACCCGTAATTATTAATTACTAATTTTAATCCGCTATCATGATACTTGGATTTTCTGGATAGACTACTTAGATAATGAAGATAATCATGCATCTTTTAATATTTGTACTATTTGATTTTTAAAATTTTATTACATTGGCTACAAAACAGTATTGAATGGTAGTGGCAATAAGAAATATCTTTATCTCATTTTTGATTTTAATGAAAATGTCAGTACTGTACTAATTAATATGTTTGCTATCACTTTGGGTAATTTTCATATTTATCTCTTGGAGTTTTAATAATAATTTTATAACATGGCTTCTGGCATTGATGTAGACAGTATGTTGGTGTAATAAATTTTGTTAGAAATTTTTTATTTTTATTATTGGCAAAAACTTAGTCATAATGTCTTGTTTGAGACTTATTTTATTCTTGAAACAGAGCAGTAAAGTTCTATTAATTTACAGTCTATTAGATATGTTCTATCCATCTCCATAGGAATTTTATTTTCCTTATCATAAAATACTTAGAATTTATTAAAATATCAAAAATTGTATGGGGGGAGAAATTACATTTATTGTAAACCTGGATTAATAATAGTTACAGCAATTAAGCATCAGGTTCATTCTGATTTTTCTTATAATGTGATAAAGAAGAAAATATAAATAATTTTCATCTAATACAAGGAAGTAGATCCATTTTTTTAGAAAGCACTGGGAGACTATGCTCAGGAGTTCAAGACCAGCTTAAGCAGGAGCAAGACTCCACCTCTGTAGCCGGGCGTTGTGGCATGCACCTATAATCCCAGCTACTTGGAAGGCTGAGGTTAGGAGGATCACTGGAAAGAAGGAAAAGAAGAGAAGGAAGGGAAGGAAGGAAAGACAGAACAAAAGGAAGGAGCTATGGAGGGAAATATTATTTATTTGATTTTTTAAAAATAAATACCCTGTGTCAGGCACTGAGGTTTTTTTTGCTTTGCTTTCGCTTTTTATTCTTAATTATAGAAAAAAAGCCACCTCCTTTTAACTCTTTTTAAGTGTATAGTTCACTAGTGTTAACCATATTTGCATTGTTGTATAACAGGTCTCTAGAAACTCTTTTATTTTGCCAAAACTGAGACTTTGTATGCACATGCTTTAGGCTGGAGCTACCAAGCTAGCTGATATTTTTACAAAGATTATTGGAAAATGTCAGAACAGTTTTCATGCTCTGCAGGCTTTAAGCCAACAGTTACTGGCAAAAAAGCTGTCCAGAGACACTTTGGACCTCCTCCGTCATCAGGTGTCGTGAAAACTACGCATGGACCTTTTTTGTTGTTTATCAGCTTTCGTTAGTATTTGTGTAATTAATGTGTGCCCCAAGACAACTCTTCTTCTAATGTGGGTCAACAAAGCCAAAACATTGGACACTACTACAAGATTCCACACACAGGAAAATTGTTGGAATAAACAAATTCAGCAGAGTTATAATATACAAAAACAGAATAAACAAATTCAGCAAAATTACAAGATACAAAATCAGTACACAAAAACAACTGCATTTCGATACATTAATAATGAGTAATCTGAAAAGGAAACTGTGAAGACCACACAAGAAAAGCTTCTCCAGATGCCTAGACAGAAGAAGACAGTGGGCTGGAAACCTCCAAAGTGGCCAGGAGTGGCACAGGAGGTGAAGACCTGGATTCTGGAGCAGCATCAAACGGGGATCTCTGTATAGACCAACATGACAAGAAAGAGGATAAACGTATTGCGGTAGAAAAATCATCGCAGATTTCTGAGGACATCTAAATGGTGCCTTAACTTTATGAAGACAGAAGGTTTGAGCAAGAGCATAGGAGCAAATTGCCAGCAGCATATGAGAGTCAAGTTGTGGAATTTCATTCCTGTGTTATCAGTCTTCGAAAGACAACTTTCCACTGTCCCAAATCACCAATATGGGTGACGTCCCACTCACATTTGTTGTGTCATCAAGGGAACTTTGGACATCAAAGGAGCAAAGACCACAGCTGTTAAAACAAGTGGACATGAGCAAACACACTTCATTGTTGTTCTAACCTGTTGTGCAGATGGAACAAAACTACCACCTATGATCATCTTTAAAAGAAAAACATTTCCAAAAGCAAAGATTCTAAGTGGAGTTACTCTCCACATGCATGAAAAAGTGTGATTGTATATCACCTGTTTCCCTGGACTGTAGATGTCACGAGGGCCCAGATACTGCAGTGCCTGGCAGTTAGGAAATACTTGTCAGGTGTTGACTAGCAAATCTCATCACCTCATGTGGTAACTTAGTTTCTCTTCTGAGTGTCGTGTCTTAGCTCTTCAGTGTATCACTTAGCCAGCTGCACTTCAGCTTCTCAAGCCAAACGATCTCTGGCAGTTTATCAGTTTAGTTGCTATTTCGGAAGGCTGTTTAGGCTCCTCTGCTCTCCTGAGACCTAGCTCCTTTCTTCTCTCTTTGCCTTTCTCATTGCCACACTTCCTCTGTCGCCATTTCTCCTTTTCTTTCCCATTTCCTTTCCTTTTTCACAGTCGGGCCTCACTGTAGTGTACAGGTGCATGTGGACTTCGGGTATTGCCCTGTTTGTTGTGTCTTATTTTTCTTTGTGCATATATGACTTTCATACCATGTCCCACCTCTTCCTCATCCACATATGTGCAAGGACCTTTTGTCTTTTTATTATTATTATTATTAAATCATAGCTGTGTACAATAATGCAATCGTGGAATACAATGTGCTGGTTTTATATACAATTTGAAATATTTTCATTGAACTGGTTAACAGCATGGCATTTTCTTAGTTATTGTGTTAAGACATTTATATTCTGCATTTAGTAAGTTTCCCCTGTACCCTTCTAAGATGCACCTACCCTTCTAAGAATTGATCCCACCAATTGCAGGGAGCAGGAATTACTAGGGATTACAGAGGGGCACCTGGCCAGCAAGAATGTGTGATGTTAGGAAAAGCAGTGTAGATATGCTAGACAGTTTGAACAGAAAACTTAATCGGTGGGGAGGAGGTGGGTGGAAAGCGTTGGTTTAGTAAGGAGGGGGAGCATCCGTGAAAGGCTAGGAAAGGAGATAGGAATGATCTGAACTAAAGAAAATTACTTTCTATGATGAATTAGTATATCATGCAACGTGACAAAATTAGTAAACTGTTACTGGTAATCTACTTAAATAGTGATCTATTACTTTTAATAATAGGCAAGTTTGAAAATATAAAACCCTTCTCTCAGGTGAAGACTTAGAAAAAGTTTCTTTCCTCTCTGCAGGGAATCGTCTTGTGGACATCAGCCTTACCCACTTTCAGCTCTGGTGGTAAAGCATTAACATCCTCCTTAATTTATAGTTCTTAATGACCTTTTTTTTTTTTCAAGATTACCTGATGCCCAGTCTCTCAATTTTTTGTGGCCCATAAGTCTGCATGCAGAGATACATAGGGCGTAACTCCAAGAGGCAGAGACAAGTCACTGTAGACAAAAAAATAAAAAAAATCTTCAACCTCCCAGGCCCTTAATAGGCCTGATGATGGATGACCGTACCAGAGAAAAGGAAGACAAAGGCCTTTAAGCTCATCAATAAAGTGGCTGACTCCTTAAGAAATGACTGGAGATTGTTTAAAGTCAATCTTAAATTAATTTGGAAAAAATGCACATGAAGATCACTACCCGTCCCACTTGGAGATGTTAGACCTGTCACTTTCTGTGTGGAAACAACAGCTTATAGAAATAAAATAACATTGGCCCTTTCCTTCTTAGAAGAATATAAAGGCAAATTTTAAATGAAAGTACCATTGGGGCATTGGATGTGACAACAACTACCAAGACCATGATTGTGATTTTTTTTTTTTTTTTTTTTTTTTGAGACAGAGCCTCAAGCTGTCACCCTGGATAGAGTGCTGTGGCATCACAGCTCACAGCAACCTCCAATTCCTGGGCTCAAGCGAGTCTCCTGCCTCCGCCTCCCAAGTAGCTGGGAC
>CAUYRH010042112.1:0-15527 GCA_963574655.1 Perodicticus potto | reverse complement strand
GCCTCCCATCTCTGTGTCTCCTCCTGTGTTATGGGGCAGGCAGAGTTCTGGAAGGCCTGGCCTCCCATCTCTGTGTCTACCCCCCATGTTGTGGGTGGAGGGAGAGTTCTGGAAGGCCTGGCCTCCCGTCTCCATGTCTCCTCCTGTGTTATGGGGCAGGCAGAGTTCTGGAAGGCCTGGCCTCCCATCTCTGTGTCTCCCCCCCATGTTGTGGGTGGAGGCAGAGTTCTGGAAGGCCTGGCCCCCCGTCTCCATGTCTCCTCCTGTGTTATGGGGCAGGCAGAGTTCTGGAAGGCCTGGCCTCCCATCTCTGTGTCTCCCCACCAAGTTGTGGGTGGAGGCAGAGTTCTGGAAGGCCTGGCCTCCCATCTCTGTGTCTCCTCCTGTGTTATGGGGCAGGCAGAGTTCTGGAAGGCCTGGCCTCCCATCTCTGTGTCTACCCCCCATGTTGTGGGTGGAGGGAGAGTTCTGGAAGGCCTGGCCTCTCTGCAGTGGGAGGTAATAATGGAGGAGTTGAACCTGTAAGTGGCACACGCTTATGAAGTGAAACAGAACCAAGTTTGAATCTTGAAGAAAGAAGGCTTTGCAAATCATGAAGTATCAAAAAATACCATTCACAGGAGAGAATAAATACAGGACATCTGTGGTTTTATTGGTTGGCTAAAAATAATTTTTTAGAGGCAATGTGCATGTTTCAGCAAAGTAAAACTAAAGTCCAAAGGAGAAGAAAACATTAAATGGTGATAATACATAAAAGAAAGGAAGAAGAGGTAAGAACTAAGGCAACCGAAGGTGTCTTAGACAGACAGTGTCTAGACAAGACCCAGAAGGCTGAGTAGGATCTAGACAGAAACTGTAGTAAAGGCACATTTCAGAAGGAAGTTAAATTTGACCTTACGAGAGAGCTCTATGTGAGTAAGTGAGACCCGAGTTAGCATTCTAGAACCAAGAAGGAGAAACTTCAGTGTGGGAGGCTGGATCAGGCATGAGGGCTAGTGAAATCAAATAGAACAAAATTATATTTGGGAAGAAAAATATTTAAATCAATAATTTATAAGAGGATGAGTCTACTGTGCCAGATGGGAAAAAAGAGCCCGTGCCCTGATTCAAAGTGGAGCACTGGGAATGGGTGAGAAAAGAAGTAGAACAGGAACCCGTGGCTATGACAAGTTGTGCAAAAATCAACCCATGGGGGGATTCCTCTTGTCGTTTTACAAGAATACATCCTGTGTATTCCTGGGGACATATGGTGTACAGAAAGGAAGGGATTCTCTCTCTTGATTGCCGATGAGATAGACTTGCCATTTTCCCGAGAATAGAAATATGCACAAATAATATGTATGTGTCTCCTAATTTTTTTAAGCCTCTCAATTGCATAGCCATGTTCAGGAAAGATTCTTGAGGGGATGTTGTGAAACATTAGAGGGAAGATCATTAGACTGATAGGGTATCTTAAATATGCAAAAATCAAACAAAGAAAAAGTGGTGCAGTGACTCTGGCTGTCGCCCTGGAATCTTTTTCTCACACATATACACAATTATCTTCACTCACATTCCCTCTTCAGTGTGCTCTCAGGGGAAAAGATACTAAATATTTTAGATTGAAATGTGTTTTTTCTTTTTCTGTTTTTTTAAACGAAATTCCTTTTTTTTTTTCTTCTGCTTTATTCCACTGAGCACTGGCTATTTTACAAGGCAGCCATTCTGATTGTTGGAGTAACTTTCAATATAACACAGACTTTAAAATATTTTCAAGAAATAATAACAAGGAAGGGGACCTCGTTTTGAGCTTGAATTTACAAGCTCTAAATTAGCCTATGGGACGAATGCACCTGACACCCCTGCGTATTGCAGAGTATTAAATAAGTTCCGGAAAAGATACAATATTGTGAGTGCCATGAAGTCTACTCGTGTGAGCACCTGGATGATCAGCAAGTTCTCTTTAGAGCCCAAACAGTTTTTATTTTCTTTGTTCATGGGACAAGACTTACAAAATGGTGTATCATAAAATGTATGCTTCATTGCTGGTTAAAACCTTGAGTTTCAGAAACAAGGCCAGGCTTATTTTGCCAGGTAAGCACAAAATTCCATCAACATTCAATATAATATTCATTTTGAATGTTCATCTGAGCAGGGAAAAATCAAAATCTTTATAGTTATACTCCCATTTCTACCCTGATCCTCTTTTCAGGGCAAAAAGGTCCTGGAAGGCATGAGATCCTCTGTGGCAGGGTTATACAAAGATTTGTAAAACCTCGTTAATTAGATGCTTAGGATTGCATGTTGATGTTAGTGATATTGTTTAACTCCTCTGAACTTCATTTTTATTTTAATACATATAATAACGATTATGAAACATAGCTTCAAAGGACCGTGATTACATATTACACTATAACAAATGCAACATACACACTTTACTAGTTGGCATGATGAACAAATGGAGGCCACGACTACTGTGATTTCTTACCCCTGCACCTTACGGCACAAGGTAGTCGATGGGAAAAGAATAAGGGAGGGGAGATTCTCCTTGGCAGATTTCTGTTGAAGACACACATTTTAGTTTACCAAGTTAAGAAGCAGATAACACAAACAAAATAATCACAAAAATACTGGAACATTTTCAAAAAGTTATTAATTTTAAATGAAACATACCTACAAATGAAAACAAATCTTTTTTGATAGAGAATGGATATAAGCCTAAACTTTAACGCCTGTAAAAAATAAGTGAAAAGGAAGGAATGGAAAGGTAGGCAAAAAATGGAAAGAAGAAAAGGATGTAAAGGAGAAAGAAAGGAAGAAAGAGTAGGAAAGGAAGGAAAAGAAAAGAGAAAACAAAAAGAGATGAAAAAAAGGAAAGAAAGGGAACATCTGACAAATATTCAAAAGGACTGATAGTGGTTGAAGGCAGCATTTGTAAGTACTCGGCTCCTTAAAACCTAAGTGTGCAGTCAGAGTCAGTGAATTAGCACTGTTGTAATTATTAAAGTGAAAAAGCTACACACAGTCTCTGAACGTTCCCTGAGGATGTTTTTTCGGTTGCTTATTCTTTGTACCAAGGTGTCAACAACAAGCAGCATTTAGTGCTTTGGCATTATTGCCACAATGTTTTAGTGAATGGTTTAGAAGTGGCGCAAAAAGAATATTCCACAAACACAATTTCACCATTTTTCTTACTAAAAATTATTTGACATTGTCTGAAAGAAGAATGGACAACTTATCCAGTATGGTGCTGTAAAAACCTGATATGCTTTTTCTTTTTCAAGCATTAGTCAAAATAATAATAAAATAACAAAGGTCTCAGTTTATTTTCTTTTCATTTTAGTCACTCTAGTCACTCTTTTTTCCTTTATTCCTTCCTTTTTTTCTTTTCTTTCTTTTTTTTTAAATTTTAAGACAGAATCTCACTCTGTTGTCCTAGGTAGATCCTGTGGTGTCATAGCTCCCAGCACCTTGTAACCATTGGGTTCAAGCAATTCTTTTGCCTCAGCCTCCTGAGTAGCTGGAAATACAGGTGCCTGCCCCAATGCCCAGCTAGACACTCACCTCTATTCCATAATAATTGATTTTAGAAAGGTTTGATACACTTACACTTTAGTCTTAAAAATACCACTTCAGACTGTAAACCTGTGCATGAAGATGGGCAATGTGATCTGGTCAATTCACTTAATCTTCTGTGGGTTTATCTCATTTACAAAGTGAAGAGGCTGAACCTTAGGGTCTCCAGTGCATCTTCAGCTTCCCAATATTTAATAAGTCCCTAAATACATGCTATTTCCTATTTTTATGTTTTCCTGGGAAGGGTACATAAGACTAACAGAGAATTGTGCTTGGCGTAGGTGTATCGATTACCCTGGATCAGGATTTCATTTAGTGAGCTAAATGTGGTAGTGCTTTTTTCTGACTTTTTAGGTTGCATCTCTTTGATACTGAAAAATATCAGATAGTGCCGGGTTTCACAATTATTTTGAGGTAAATTACATCCCTCCGTAATTCCTTAGACTTCTGTGTTTATTTACCCTCTGTGCCCAAAGTTACTGGTAAAGGTAGGTAGTAGTTAGGAAACTGGCTCTCTTGGAGGAAAAAGATTAAGCTGGGGCCCCCATCTCACTTTAATCCTGCTTTCAGTAATTACTCACTAGAAGGCAGGCGGGAACACCCTACCAATCTACCAATCAGAATTTAGCAAGCCCAGCAAAAGGATGTTGGAGACTCTAGTCCTTGGACCAAACCACATGGGTACAACACAGTCTGGAAGGCAACTAGAACAGCCTTAAAGGTAATTATCGTGTCATTAGCTTAAATCTACATTGATATCTGCACCTTCCCTCCCCATCAGGCTTTCAGAGAGGTTCACGGGAGGTCCACATGTGCAGTAAGACTCTGGTTTCAAGGTCACCTCTGAACGACGGGGCAGGCCCAATCCAGGCAGCATAAAATAGAACCCCGGACATCACCAAGGCCTTTTTTGTCACAGGAAAGAAGGCGTCATTCATTGTCTATGGAAAAGTATTTTGCTCTATAATCCTTCTTACTCTGTAAATCTGTTTCTCTTCTCCAACAAACTTTGTTTCACACTTGCCTTACTTTGGGGTGTCTACTCATTCTTCAGCCAAGAGCACCCCAAGAACCAGGAACGCTTACAGCTACCTGAATCCCTGATATTTTAGGACGCCGGCACCTGCCAACACTATTATAAAGATTTTCATTATGATACCCTGACCAGAATAACCATGACCCCATCTCTAATGCTTTCTTCTACTTATTGCTTTAATTATCTCCTCCATAATCACTCATCTCTTCTAATTATCTCATTTTTCTTTCTTTGAACACTTATATTTCCCCTAGATAGTCTATGTTAGCTAGGTGATCAGAGAGGAGAAAACATATTAAGCTAATTTAAAATGTAAATGAATGACACATCACTTTATTTCAGCCAGAAAAATTTGCATTTTGTAAAACTTCATTTCTTTTACTGCTAGATTAATTTGTTAATTTGCAGCCAGTATTTGGGGGATTAGTATTCCCTTCAATCATACCAACTAACAGACTTTCTGAAGGGCTTTAGTGCCAAATCTAGGCTTACCCAGATAGGAAAGTGGACAAATTATCTCAGCCCTCTGTTCTTAACTCAGTTCTCTGGACTGTAAGCAGAACTCGCCGTGGGACTAACTCAAGGAACTGAACTCAAAGAAGAATCTCCCACGTTGGTTTCGCTGTACAGACGAACCATCCAACGTCTAATAAAATGTTTAATAGTCTGAAAAATAACTAAGTAGATGTAAATTTTTCCACATTGAAGTGTGATACTTGAAGATTACAAAAACTAGAATTATTATTCATGTAGGATTGCGCCCTGGAGGAAGTTAAAAGGAGGGCGTGTGTAGGTTGCCACTTCCACGGGTAGAAAAGATTCTCAAATTACTAATCACGTGTGTCCAAAGGTAATGCTTTGTTTTAGATGGACTAATTCCCAGTGAGGAAATAGCAAATGATAGTGTAATTTACTTTTGCGGGCATGTTTCACAAATCTGTTATATCAAAATTTACAGCAGCTGAGTGATGAACTCACAGACTGAAATAACATTAACTGTAAAGAAATAGAGGTATGTAAGGAATATGTTCCAAGGAGCTTATAAGAAAGATAAAGGCATTCAATACTACTATGTTATATTTAATGAATAAAGTCCAGTCTCACAGGTAAAACACAAGGATTAATCTTGATCTCTATATACTTTTACTATGGTTCTTTGAGTCCTAAAATTGCAGACTTTTGAAATTGATAAAATGATAAAAATAATTAGAACTCTCTATGGAGGTGGAAGTAAATACAACAAATGAGAAAGAAATAACAAGAAGATGCATTCAATGTTGGAAATTCTAACAGGGAAGGTCCAAGGAATTTCTTCCATGTAAATATTATTCTTGTTTTACAGATAAAAAGTTCAAAAATAACTTTTCATGGGAAGTCAACCTTTCAATTCATCAACTCATTTTCATGTCTAGGTATTAATATGTGAAGAAAAATACAGTACTGACAATACTAGAAAGAAATTTGAGGCATACTTTAGAAGTAACAGTATAACAGGTGCTTTGGTTCAGTTTAGCTTTTACTGATTTATTTTTTCTGGTATAGAAGCAAATGCATTGAGCACCCAAAAAAGAAAACAACGTGCCATGATTGGAACCAATCCTAAGAAAATGCCAATCTGTAGAGATCTGTGTGTTCTGGGTGTTTTTTAATATATATATATCATATATCTTGCCTGAAATATAAAGCCGTGTTGATACCTGAGATTTTTAAGATCTGTGAAGAAATTGAATGTTACCCAAGAATTTCTTATACTCAATCAATACAGCTGAAGAAGTTAGTCAGGCAAAACTGGCTCTTAGGGAGGCCCTGCTGCCTTTTGATCCTGTTCAGATGTACAATTCAGGAAATTCTGTAGACATTAGAGCTATTCAAAATTTACAATCCCTGAATAAATAGCATGCAAGGACTGCAGAGTGGAAACAAAGGCTCGGGCCTGTTGAGCAGAAGCGGCTGGAGTGAAAGGCAGCAGAATTCACAGCAAGAACATGAGAGCATAAAGAAGCCCAGTGCTCTCTGAGGCAAAACCAGATTAAACGTGTCTCTATCCAGAACGGCCCTTCTCTGCTGGCCGCTGTCTGCTTCCGAGTCTTCCCTGAACCCTACTGCAGGCATGAGGCCACTTGGGGCGACAGCTAGAGGCCCAAAGCCCTCTTTTCAGGATGCCGAAGTGTAGTCTTTCTGGATGTTTTAAGTCTAACTTACTTAATATAGGACACACATGGCGAATGTGCTTATGAATTACCTAATATTAAAGCAGTCGCATGACAATTTAGGCTCTATCAATTCATGTTTTTTAAATTTTGATTTTTAATTTTGTATCATTTCTATGTGAATCTCTAGAAGCTAAAGTGGTGCTTGGCACATAGGCATAGAAAGTATCTCAAATATTTGAATGACAAAATTATTCACAGATTCACACTGATGCAGAGTTCAGCTTTATGGAGAATTTCTACTGATTCCCAGGGCACCGGAAATTATCATTTTCATCCTATTTATTATAAGCATAAGTTGCATTTGCTTAGCTTTCCCAGGGATGTCTAAATTCTCCACTGACTTATATTTTAATCAAAAATGACCACCAAATTCCAACCCATAGTACCCCTAATCTTCTGAAGCAAAAGTATTTTGCTTATTTTCACCCTCTTTCTTTGTACTGTGAGTCCCTAAGCTTGATTTCCTTGTTATTTTTTCTAAAGAAACTCGTAAGTAGCGTGATCCACGTGCAAAGCAGGGGATGATTTACTCTTGCTCCCAATGATCAAGCACAGGAAAATCTTTAACACTTATAAAATTAGGAAATTAGTCTTATAATGTTCCCCCATATGCCATACTGATAAGATATTATGAGGTCACATTCATGATATGATTCATAAATAATTTTTAACTAGTATTTTGTTTTATTCCGAACATGTGAAGGAGGAAGTTTAAATATGTTTTTCTAAAGCATATATTTGCATATACAGTATGCATTTTAAATATGTTTTTCTAAAGCATATATTTGCATATACAGCATGCAATTTCCTCTAGGGCAGCAATAACTGTAGATGTGGAAAGTGAAGAAGAAGAACTGTGAGTCCCTTTTAAGTCTTCTGTACATTTTCCATAGCTCCCACTAGGGTTATAGCCGAAGCTGCTGAATATTTAACATCTATAATCCTACAGTGGGGTTGCTGCCAGCGACGCAGGAACATAAAAGGAATAAAGAGAGAAAGGGAGTGAGAAATATTGGAAAGAGTGTAGCAGGGGGAGATAGCAACTATAATGATATGGAGGGAAGTTCAAACTTAGAACTAAATACAAGTTGTGCATTTGTAAAAAATACATAAAGCACATAGAGACCAAGAATATACCTCGTCATAGACATCTAATAATCGCTAACCCAGGAACTGCATTTTATTCACAAGTCTCCGAAGTATTCTTATTATTTTTCAGTCACTCACAGTCACTGGGATTCACATTTGTTTGCTTTTGCAGAATCTCAAACTAAGTGTTACCATGTAATCATGCATGAAGACTATAAGAATCACACTTTCCTGACTTCAGGCTCATATAGTATATTTCTGCCTGTTGTATTGAGATGGATCATTGATTTTGGAGAGGGGGCTGAGCAAAATGGCAAGAAAGAAACCTCTGTGGATCATCTCTTTGTAGGAACACCAAATTCCACAACTCTGCAAGCAAACATGTACCTTCAGAAAAAATGAAATCAGGCGAATGTTCATACTACCTGGTTTTGACACTGTCAAGGGCAGAGGCACTGAAGAGGGCAGAAAAGAGAATCTTGCATTGCCCAGGGCACACTTCTACCCTGTCCAGTGCAGCTTAGGACACGGAGGGGAGAGGATGTCTGCATCCAGAGAAGGGAGAGTGAATTATTGTGAGACTTTTCCCTGAAATCCAAGTTGTATGCTGAAGGGGTCACAGCTCAGGGCAGAATTCTGCCCCAGCCCATGGAGGGAGGTTTTAGATCAGCCCAGCCAGAGAGAAATACTATGCTCCCAAACCCAAGTGCCCGCTAGCTCTGCCTCCAGCTGAAAAAAGCAGCCTGTGTCCTGGACTAAGTTCATAAGACAGTCAGGGCACACAGGCTGCCCCCTTGGGCAATTCCTGCAACTGTGCTGACTCACGGCCATGTGTGTGGAGTACACACATGGCCGGGGAGAAACTGCAGTGGTGGCCAAGCCAGTTCCGGTGTCACACACCTCCCGCCCCCCAGGAAGTCTTCTTCCAATGTGGAGAAAGGAAAGGGAGGTCTTAGTTTTGTGATTTGAGTACCAGCTCAGCCACAGAGAAATAAAGTACCAAGCAGAATCCCAAAGCCCCTGAGTCCAGGCTTTGGTTCCAGGAAGGTGTTTCTGGACCTGCGCTAAGCTAGAAGGAAAGATGTTGTCCTGAAGGGAAGAGTCCAGTCCTGGCGAGACTCACCATTTGCTGACTAAGAAGCCCTTAGGCTTTGAATAAATAAGGGAGGCAGCCATGTAATAGTCCCCAAAGGCTTTGATTAAGAATAGGCTACCTTAAGGCATGAAATCATGCTGGTGGCCATTGGGAGTACACATGTCACTCGTCCCTCAATTCCAGCAGTCCAGCACAGATGGTGAGAGACACTGCCTGGTAATCCCAGGCATTCTCTCCTACCTGACCGGAGTCCACCAAGGCAGTGCCACCAGGAGTCTGTAAGATCTGCTGCTGGGCAGGGAGGCACCCACAGGGCTGATACAGCTGCAGTGACCAAAGACTTAGATCACAACACTCATTTCCCTTTGAATACCAGGAAGACTTCTCAAGAATGACAAATTGAAATAAGCTCATTTGTGAAGATTAACATAAATGCCTAACTCTAATGCCTCAACAACATCCAGGAAAATATGACCTCACCAAACAAAATAGAAAAGTTACAAGTGACCATTCCTAGAGCAATGCAGATGTCTGACTTTTCAGACAAAGAATTCAAAATAGTGTCCCCAACAAGCACACTGACCTTCAAGACAACACAGAGAAGGACTTGGAAGCCTATCAGAGAAATTTAACAAATACATTTACATAATAAAAAAAAATCAAGCAGAAATTCTGGAGCGTAAGAATTCAGTTGACAAACTGAGAAATGTGTCTGAATCTTTCAATAATACAGTTTAACAAGCAGAAGAATGAATTAGTAAGCTTGAAGATAGGCTAATTGACAATTAACAGCCAGAAGAGAAAAAAAAGAATAAGAATGAGTCAAGCCCACAAGATCTAGAAAATAGTCTCAAAGGACAAATCTAAGAGTTACTGGCCTTAAAGATGAGGTGCAGAGAGATTGGGCAAGAAAGTTTAATTAAAGAAATAATGACAGAGAACTTTCCGACCTAGAGAAAGATATTATGGTAAAATTCATCGCAAGGTCATAGGTCATCAACAAGATTGAACCCAAACAAGATTCCCCCAAGGCGTTTAATAATTAAGCTGCCAAAGGTCCCAAAGAAAAACTCCTAAGGGAAGCAAGAAAAAAGAAAAAAATAACATATAAAGGAATTTATTACCTCTGGCAGGAAATTTTCATGGCCAGGAGAGAGTGGGGTGATATGTTCAAAACGCTTAAAGAAAAAAAACCTTATCCTTAGAATATTATACCTAATTAGTATACACAGGGGAAAAGATAGTCTTATTAATAAATGAGCCTGGGCAAACTGAATATCTCTATGCAGAAAAATAAAACTAGACTTTGATCTCTCTCCATATATAAAAATCACATCAAATGGATTAAAGACTTAAATCTAAGGCCTGAAACTATGAAACTACTAAAAGAAAACATTGGCGACCTGCTTTAGCACATTGGTCTGAGCAAGGAATTGTTGAGAAATACACCTAAAATACCATCACCCAAAGCAAAATTGGACAGAAAGGATCACATCAAACTAAAAAGCTTGAAGAAATAATCGACAAAGAGCAGAGACAACCCAAAGAAGGGGAGAAGTTATTTTTAAACTACTCATCTGACAAGAGACTGACAACTATAATCCACAATACTCCAATAACTCAATAGAAACAAATTAAAAAATCTGATCAAAAATGGGCAAAGTACCTGAATAGCATTTCTCAAAAGAAGACATGCAAATGGCCAATAGCTACGTGAAAAAATGTTTGATGTCAATTGCCACCAAGGAAATCCAAATGAAAGCTACAATGAAACATCATCTCACCCCTGTTAAAGAGATTGCTGGGTTTGTATCCAAGGGAGAAGAAATGAGTATATAGAAAATATATCTGCTCTTCCGTGTTCACTGCGGCTCTACTCCCAACTGTCCAGATTTGCCAAGCGTTCGTCAACAGAGGAGTGAAATCAACCTAAGTGTCCGTCAACAGATGAGTGGATAAAGAAATTGTGGAATGGGAACAGAATGGAATATTAAACAGCCACGGCAAGAATGAAATCCCGCCATTTGCAACAACGTGGATGGCACTGGAAAACATGATATTAATGAAATGAGCCAAGCACAAAAAAAAAAATCTTGCCTGTTCTCATTACATGTGGGAGATAATTATTGAAAACAATTGGTCTGATGGAGACAGAGAGGAATAGCATGGTGGTTCCCAGAGGCTGGGAAGGGTAGTGGGGAGAGGTGGTAAAGTGGGGGTGATGAATGGGTCCAAAATATTGCTAGGGAGTTACACAGAATGAAATAAAGCAACTAAAAGAGTGGAACTGGAATGTTCCAAACACAAAAAAGGATAAATACCTAAGGTGATAGACACCCCCAAAGACCCTGATTTGATTAACTCACATTGTATCCCTGTATCAAAACATCACAACCTATGTTCCCTATAAAGACATACCACTATTATGTATCCATAATAAGTTTTTTAATTCCACTTCAAAGAAATGGAGTCAACCCCAACTGAATAACCCCACCACATCCATTCTTTCACAGTGTGGTTTTGTTGAAAGAATTTTTTGACCCAGAAACCTAAACACGGAGTTTCTATTCCTTAATTTCTGAAAGAATACTTCATCGTGGCCTTAAAACTGCACCCAAACCTGGTCACCCAATCTTTATGTGCTTCAGTCGCCTTTTTCCACTTTCCACTTTCAAATTTAGTTTTTTGCAACTCACAATAACAGGCTTCATTTTAATTTAGATTTCACATTCCTGGGGGTGATTTCTGCTTCTGGGCATCCACTATCAGCATTGCTATTGACCAGATGATCTTTGCAGCTTCTTTAACAGTCTAGATAACTCTCATATTCAAACAGCTTTTACTCTCAGAATGAATAAATGAATGAGTTATACAACATCTATGAAAACTAAACTCCACGTTATACTGAACTTATAACTGTATAGCAAAATTTAGCAATTAATGGGAAAATTGGGGGTATGGATGAAGTAGTGTCTTCCTTGTCTAAGAAATGCATAATTTTAGGTTATTCTCTCCCTGGACTCTTTTTTATAATTATAAATGAATTACAATGATAAGAACCAAGTTACCAAGCCTGAAGAAGTGGAGTTCGTGGGGAATCTAACAGTTCTGACTGGGTGTTCTTGATCGGGATATTCAATGTTCAGAGCTACACGATGGTAATTAACTACTTCTTGGTCAAACTTTTTCTTTTTTTTGAGACAGAGTCTCAAGCTGTCACCCTGGGTAGAGTGCTGTGGCATCACAGCTCACAGCAACCTCCAACTCCTGGGCTCAAGCGAGTCTCCTGCCTCCGCCTCCCAAGTAGCTGGACTAGGCGCCCAGCACAACGCCCGGCCATTTTTTGGTTGCAGCTGTCATTGTTGTTTGGCGGGTCCGGGCTGGATTCGAACCCACCAGCTCAGGTGTACGTGGCTGGAGCCTTAGCCTGTTGAGCCACAGGCACCGAGCCTCAGTCAAACTTCTATCCACAAGTGAACTATCTGTTCCTCGAAATCAGCAGTAATATGACCTCTTTTCACATATATTACTAACATATATTGACCATACTTGTATGTCAGGCCTCCTTTAAGCTCTCTACGTGATATAATATACAGGATACTGAGCAAGTCATAAGGTCCCGGTTTTCATGGAACTTACTATTTGGTAAAGGAAAAAACCACCATGATCTAATGTTATGAAATAAAGAATAAAATGACAGAGGTTACAAACTTCAAAAGGGAAATCAAATTCATCAAGAAGGTCAGGAAACATATGGTAGATGGCATAACGGACGTGAATTTGAACTTAAATCTCAAGATATGCAGATAGATTGATCAGGCACTATGGTAGATAGCCAAGATGCCCGTGTGTGTGTGTGTATTTGAAAAAACAGGATCACACCAGTTTTTCCAAAATGTCAATGTTTATAAGAAATGTATGAGAAAAATTCAGTTATAAAAAACATATAAACAGTATTATATATATATGTACACATATATATATATATACATAGATATACATACACCCATACATATATGTATTGGCACATATATCCATTATAAACTTCACATCAATCCCAGCTAATTGAGAGGATGAGCCCAGGTTGCTGTCAGCTGGGATTATGCCACGGCTGGGGCAGCTGAATAAGACTCTGTTTCAAAATACATACATACATATGTACATACCTCCATACATCGTTCAATCCTGGAGATCCATTCTGATAATGTATGCTAAGAAAAAAAGTTTAAAATGAGTAGAGAGATCTAGACTGGTGGGTTGGCTATGCAACGTCTCTTAAATAAAAATGTCTCAGATCAGGTGCTGTCTGGGGTTGGGGGCTGTCCTGAACCGCAGGGTATCAGCAGCTTCTCCGTCCTTCACCCACTAGGTGCCACCAGCACCCTTCTCCCTACAGCTGTGACAACTAAAGTGCCTCCGATTATTTCCAGATGTTCCTGGAGGCTCTACCCCAGTTTAGAGCTGTCTGTTTAAATACAAAAAAACAAATATTTTCAGAAAAAAATTAAAAGAATATATACAGATGGTAAGTAAAAACAAGAAACCACATAAGTAGATAACAAAATTAAAAGAACCAAAAGCTTAGGAAGGGATTCACCAAAAAGGAGAAATATGTAAATGTTCTCTTAAATATTAAGTACAGATTGTTTCTGGTTTTTCTTTTTTATTTAAAAGTACATGCAAATACACACAAGTAATTACTATGATACTGCCAGGAAAAGGAAGGTTAAATAATTTGTTATTTTCAACTACAATACACGTCAGGAGCTGTCATGACTTGCTATAACTTCTGACTTCGTGCATTTCACAAAGCATGCTGCTGAGCCCAAAAGGAAAATATGTTATTTTTGCTTATTATGGCCTGTTAACTTTTGTTTTATATTTAGCTCACATAAAATATGTATTTAATGACTTACATTTCCAACATAAATTATTTTTAGGGTAAAATGAAAAAAAAGTATTTTTAAACATGGAAAAACTATATATTCTTGCTCTGGCTCAGGCCAGTCTGGAACTCGTGAGCTCAAGCAGTCCACCCACCTCAGCCTCCCAAGAGTGCTGGGATGACAGGCATGAGCCATCGAACACAGCCATCTAAAAATAACCGGTGTGGTCGTGGGTGCCTGTAGTCCCAGATACTCGGGAGGCTGAGACAAGAGGATCACTTGAGCTCAAGAGTTTCAGGTTGCTGTGAGCTATGACATCACGACCCTCTTCTGAGGGTGACGAAGTGAGATTCTGTATCAAAAACTAAAAATATATATATATATATAATATAAAAGAAGCAGCATCCAAAATGATGAAAAAGTTGCCCAAATGTTCATTCTTATGCAATAAAGCAGGGAATGGACCTGCTCTTAAGTACAATGAGAAGAGACTGAACATTTCTCTACGGATGGTTTTCAAGTTTAAGAAAAGTCATTGTTCGGTTGCTGTTCAGGAAATAGAAATCTGCCCTTCTAATTATGCCGAGGAATTTGCTGCAACAAAAAGTCACAGCATAAATTCTACAATTTAACTTTATTAGTAGAGGGCGGGTACATAATACAGCAACAAATACATAAGCAAAAAACCACCTATATTCATACATACCTACGCACCTACGTATATTCTGGCTTTCCTGTATAATTTTAAAAAGAAAAGAAGTAACATCTCATCAGGATCAACTTCCCTTGGAGTAAGAACCTAGGTGAAATACGCACACGATTTGAGATTCTGTGTTTACTGTGTGCTTAATGAAGTATTAGAACACATTCAGTACGGCAAATATTGGTGCATTTGTTTTATACTTAGAAAAAGCAAACCTTACAAAGAGGAAATTTTTCAAGGTATACAGCTATAAAATGTTTCAAGTCCAGCTAAAAGTTTACTCTTCAATTTTAAAGAGGACTTTTCTAAGCATTGATAAAACTTACCACTAATACTACTGCATTTAGATACACTTGAAAGTGACAAAGAAATACCAACAGAAGTGTACACAGATTTTTAATTTCGGGAAAGAGCACTTCTTGTCACAGGCTGGCATAAAGGGCTGGGGAAGTGGCATGCCCTTTCCGAACAATCTTTTGGAGCAGAGATGAGTCTGGTGAAGTTACCCTTGATCAAGTCTACCGAACACCAATTGTAAACCTTCAAAAGAAAGGCATTCCTCAATAAAAAAACAACCTCACGTAAATCTGGAAATGATTTCTTTTCCTCTGTCTGCCTGGTTTCTTAAAAACACACTTAAAACAGCCATTCCTTTTAAACGATACTTTAAGAATTGCAGAAGATGGCTCGGCGCCTGTGCCTCAACGAGCTAAGGCGCCAGCCACGTACACCTGAGCTGGCGGGTTCGAATCCAGCCCGGGCCCGCCAAACAACAATGGTGGCTGCAACCAAGAAATGGCCGGGTGTTGTGGCGGGTGCCTGTAGTCCCAGCTACTTGGGAGGTGGAGGCAGGAGACTTGCTTGAGCCCAGGAATTGGAGGTTGCTGTGAGCTGTGATGCCACAGCACTCTATCCAGGGTGACAGCTTGAGGCTCTGTCTCAAAAAAAA
>CAUYRH010042111.1:0-33001 GCA_963574655.1 Perodicticus potto | reverse complement strand
CAGCACTCAATCCAGGGTGACAGCTTGAGGCTCTGTCTCAAAAAAAAAAAAAAAGAAAGAAAACGAAAACAGAGAGAGGGTTAGAAGAAAAGGAAAGGCTGAAGGTTAGAGGGGAAGGTGGTAAATAGCAGGGCAGGGCTCTAGAAGGGACAACTAAGAATGAGACCAATAACAGAGCAGGAGGAGACTTGAATTCTGGGCAGGCTAGAGAATGTCTCTTGTTTTGCTACAAGGCAACAAAAAAGACGAGAGCTCAGAAGGTAAATTTTAAAAAGATTGGTTTATTGGGAAGAAATAAGATTGTCGTATTGGGGGGCTGCCTTTTCTGTGAGTAAGCAATGGCGTCTGCAGAGAATGTAACATGTCAATAATGCAGAAATGATGCGGATGCTCGCTTTGTGTCTAGCTGGTGTACAGAGCTGCGGGCAAGAAGCAGAAGTCAATTTTCACTGCTGTTCCTGAGACTCCTGATACTTTAAGAGCCAAGCGAGGGCAGAAGCTTCAGAGTCAGGTAAGCTTACTTGCTAACAAAGGTGTATAAACCTGCCTCTCTGGCATTACAGGGTGGCTATGTGTGCCTGGTCTCTCCTGGCCGGGGGCAGACTTGGTTGTCCTTGATGTAAACTCACGTTCATTACCATTCCACTTTAAAAAACAGTTGGGGTTCATGCCTGTAATCCTAACACTCTGGGAGGCCGAGGCAGGTGGATTGCCTGAGCTCATGACTTCAAGACCAGCCCAAACCCAGAATAAGACACCCATAGCAGGCACCAGTGGTCCCAGCTACTTGGGAGGCTGAGGCAAGAGAGTTGCTTGAGCCCAAGAGTTTGAGGTTGCTGTGAGTTATGATGCCATGGCACTTTACCAAGGGTGACAAGGTGAGACTCTGCCTCAAAAATAAATAAAATAAAATAAAATAAACAGTTTTCTGGCCAGGTGCAATGGTCACACTTGAAATTCTAGCACTTTGGGAGGCTGAGTTAGGAGGATCGCTTGCAACCAGGAGTTCAAGACAACAGAGTGAGACCCTGTCTCAGGGGAAAAAAAAAAAAAGGAAGAAGCAGCAAAAGAAAAACATCGTAATCACAACATAATCACAGTTACATTTTACCCAAACAAGAGATGCCATATCTTCTTTTCTAAGGCTCAACAACTTCTATCATCGGATGAGTAGTCTGTAGATGCTAAGTAGTAAAAATGTGGCTTGATCCTTCCACAAGATCTATCTTTCATCCACAGAGAAATGAAGCCACATTTTGCATTTAAACAAAAATGGAGAGGAAACTATGTTGAGGGCTCTGTCAGAAACCTGACTCTTCTGCTGACATTCTTTATCTCCTGGATTTAGACGGGACTACCCCGAGTGGTGGGAACCCTAGATAAATGGAGCGTGTACATGTGCTTCAAATGCGAGTCACAGAGACAAACAAATTGCAAAAACACATATGACAAAAAATAAGCAAGCAAACAAACCAAAAGTCAGGACAACAAGCAGAAACACGCTTCTCACTGAAGTTAGAAGTGAATGAAGAGGACAGAATACCAAAGACTAAACGTCTTCCCTGTTAACATCTCACCCTTTCTCTCATTATTCAGTATCTGTATGTTGAACTTGCCACCAAAGAGAGACCTCATCATCACGCTGGAAACCAGACCAAAGCCTTGAAACACGCCAAAGACGTGAAGGACATGGTCAGTGAGGTGAGACGCGAGCTCAGCCCGAGGTGTGGGTCAGAGAAGATAAGTTCATCAAAACTTTCTCCTGCTACCTCTGATCTGAGAGCTCGTTACTATAAATTGTGCTCAGAGGCCACAAAATGCAGGGTAGCAAAGCTGTTCTTCAGCAGCAGGATAGACAGTGTCCCTTCGTTACATCTGTGACTTGGTTGTGAACTGGGACTGATGAAAGTCTTGAACGTAAGTTTGTCTCTCTCTTTTTATTTCTTAGAAAAAGTACAAGATTCAGTATGAGAAGATGAAGGACAAGTACACCCCGGTTCCAGACACGCCGATCCTCATCAGAGCCAAGAGAGCTTACTGGAATGCCAGTGACGTATGTGGCCCTTCCTTTTGTCTTTGGGGTGGTAGGGAGAGCTGAGGTTGAAGTACCTGAGAAAAAGGAGTTATCTCAGTCAGAACCATGGTTCAAAGTCACGGCCCACAAGATGGATCAGGAAAAAAACGCAAAAAAATTTTTAAAGAGAAAAAAGCTGGCTCAAATGATACCAGTTAGGCAAAGTACCAGAGATGGTAGAAGACTATTCATCTCACTTCTCCTCTGGGCAAAAATAGGACCCTTTCTTGTATTTCTTTAGTAGCATTTTCTAAGGATACTGGAAAACCAATTTACATATCCATAAAATCATAATATTGAAGTCAGCCAGACATAGTTTCAAATCCTACTACTATCACTTGCCTGCTGTATGATTCTGTATAGGTTGTTTAATTTTCCTGAGCCTTGTTTCTTGTGTGGAAAGTGAGGATGAGAATCATGATAATTAAATAAGACTAAATAAGATAGACCGTGTAATGTGTCAGGAACACTGCTGGACTCTTAGTTGACATTAAGAAAATGTTTGTCCCCTTTCTTCTCTCACTTGCCTACATGTAGATCATGAGAATGATGCATGACCTAACAGTCAGAATTAGGAGGGACACACTTTCGTTCCACATATCATATAATCCCAAGGATAAAACTGCCTTTTCACAGTAATGAGATTGTCTGTTAATAAAGATGTGAAATGAGTCCCAGGGCAGAGCCCAACCTGGAATTCCCCATACCCACGTCGCCAGACCAGAACCCCTAGAGGACTGGACACATGGGGACTCGAAGTGAGCCAAAGGCTAAGGCCAAATCCATTACCCCCTCAACTCAGCAGGGGAGCTCTAGGAGCCCTAAACAGGAATTACAGCAAATTGGAACAACATCTCAGTTCCAAAATTTTACAAGAAATTTTCTTTCGACTCAGTGCTCATAGCACAGTGGTTACAGCACCAGCCACATACATCCAGGGTGGCAGGTTCGAACCCGGCCCAGGCCAGCTACAACTACAACAAAAAAAATAGCCAGGGGTTGGGGCTGTCAGCTGTAGTCCCAGCTCCTTGGGAGGCTGAGGCAAGAGAATCGCTTGAACCCAAGACTTTGAGGTTGCTGTGAACTGTGATGCCACTGCACTTTACTGAGTGTGACATAGTGAGACTCCATCTCAAAAAAAAATTTTTTTTTGCATTCAAAGCAAAGGGGAGGCTACTCATTGTAAAGAGGCCACAGCCGGTTAGCACTAAAAATATAAGCTCAGAGAGTCATGTGCTCCCTCCAAATCTGACCCCTGGGATATTATTAGTCGTCTTTTGGCATCCCCTGTCTGTATCACTTCAGGAATACTGATGAATATTCATTTGAACTGAGCTTAACTTGCCTCTTACAGGGATGATCACTCAGTGAATCATTATGGGCTCATTATGCCCCACTGTACGACGCGATCCCCAGGGAACTATCAATACCAGTTCTGATAATCCTGATTTTTAAAATAGTCTCCTGTAACAAGGGAGTCTCCAGCATTAAATTCAGTATATCAACTATGGCTTTCCACCCACCCCCAAGTAGATCTAGACAATCCATTGAGATTATTCATCGAAAGAACAGAACTATAATGTCAGACAAAAGACATCTTTCATTATGTGTTTGCTCAGCTACCCAAAAAGAAATGAACTGTTTGAAGCTGAAAATAAGCAGCTCAGAGAAGCACCCATCTTGTGTAGATGAGATGAGTCTGAGGTTAGGGTCAAAGCTGTTTTCTCATGAAATATTACAAAGATGAAGATTGTAATGAAATAAATTTTTAAAACTGGTTAGTGTGCAGGAGACATTTTAATGCTGGGAATTAGAAACTAAATCTTTCTCCACTTCCATGTCTTAGGCTCAGCAATGTTACGTCTGGGTTTTTCTCCCCACAAATGAGCTTTTGGTTTAAGTTTTACATGGAAATAAACTTTTTAAAGTAGTTTTCAATTTACAGGCAAAGATAGTACACTGTTCTCACATATCCCACACCTAGTCTTTTGTTTTTTTTAAATTTCAGATTAGTATGAGGGTACAAACAATTAGGTTACAACGTTTGTGTTTGTTGGGTGAGGTCCCCGCTGTAGTTGTGCCCCTCACCCAGGGGGTCCACCCCCATTCCTTTCTATTTTTAACACCTTATTTTATCATTGTAAGTTTGTCCTAACCGCTGAACCAAGATCGATACATTATTATTAGCACTAAATGACATTGGTTATTTGCTTATCAAATTATTATAACTAAACGTCATACTTTGAATTTCATTAGTTTTTCCCAATGTCCTTTTTCTCTTCTGGGTTCTGAAATAAGTTTTTTTAATTTTTTCTAAATGTATATACATGGGAGACACTAAGAGAGAAGACTCTGGAGAGTTCAAGTTTAGAAGAGCTCAGTTATTTACCTTGGTAGTTTTCATAATCGTTATGCTTTTCCTCTTTCCAGCTGCGCTACAAAGAAACATTCGAAAAGACCAAAGGGAAATACCACACTGTGAAGGACGCTCTGGACATCGTTTACCATCGCAGAGTCACGGATGACATCAGCAAAGTACGTCCCTTAATACTTCTCCTTCTCTTGGGCTCTATAACCCTTTACAATTCTTTTTTAAGCAATCTCCCTTTTCCAAAATTCTCCAGAAAGAGGTAGACACTTTGACATTAAAGTTGGGTGGGACTGTATAGCTGTCTTTGTACTTGTCTAACAGGTAAAATATAAGGAGAACTACATGAGCCAGCTGGGAATCTGGAGTTCCATCCCTGACCGCCCTGAGCACTTCCACCACCGGGCAGTCACCGATTCAGTCAGTGATGTGAGTGTGGACGTCGTCTGTTTTCACATGGAATTTCACATTTCCCTATGAGTTACAAAGTCAATCACCGCATAACACTTGGCTAGATGTCAGACCTTGTACATGGGTGTTTTAAGCTATAACACTCATTTATTGAATGAGTGAACTTCAACTAGAGAAGGAAAAATATATTCAAATATATAACCTATTTTTCTTCTCATTTATATGATAAATTACATAACTGGAAGTTACAAACTTCACCTGGAAAATAACCTATTTTTGATCCACTGAAGAAACAACCTGATGAATTAAGACACACAGCAATTCTTATTTAGAAAGAAATTTCAGTTCTCTGTATGAAAATATAACTGCCAAACTAATGACATATTTTCTAGGAAAGTGTGCCTGTTAAATTTGAATTGCTTTCATTAGTTAGTATTAAAAATGAAAATTTTTATATACTACAAAATAATATACCATAAAATGGGCAGAAGTCAGTATTACTGGAAACTTATCTTTAATAATTGTTGCAATACTCTATTATTTCATGTATTTCATGAGTCAGAGCTGAAATTTGTTCCACTTCTATAGATACCAACTTATTGCTATTTGGATATAAGTTCTTAAAATTCTTTGATGATGTTTTTCTTCTCCCAGGTAAAATATAAACAAGACTTGACCTGGCTTAAAGGCATTGGTTGCTATGCCTATGATACTCCTGACCTCACCTTGGCTGAAAAGAACAAAACTCTCTACAGCAAGGTACCTATACTCAAGGAGAATGGCCATTCCACATGGACCTTACCCACAGAGGGAATTAGCATGGAGGAAATAACCTTTCTCATTTCCATTCCTATCCTGGCTTCAAGACCTTATATTGGAGTGCATACTGACTTGTTCACTCTCCCTAGGAGATTTCATTAGTACCAACCTCATTACATATAGTCACTTATTTGATTTGGTGAAAAGTCATCTCAACACAGCTCCTTATGACTCTTCTAGATTTCCCTCGCTATTTATGGCTCTGGGAAATTTACCCTGTTAGAGCTGATATGGTAGCAAATATAAAGTGGAAAATAATAACTCACAAGCAATGTGTGACAAGGCAAATCACTTGGTTTTTATGGCCTCATTTTTCTATTTATAAAATGTTCTAAAGTCTCACTCACTTCCCTTAAGTCTTAAAAAAGAAGTCAGCAAACTTTTTCTTAAAAAAAGTGGCATGTGTAAACATTTTAGATTTTGTTGATCACGTTCATCCTAGTTCATATCATTCTTTGTTACAACCCCTTAAAAATCATTCTCAACTCATGCTGCTGTTTAAAAACAGGTGGTGGGCCAGATGAGTCATAGTTGGCACACCCCAGCTCTAAAAGATTATGATTATCTGATTAATTACTGGAAAACAGTACTCAAACTAATGAAGTAAAAACTGCCCTCAAAGTGTACATGAAAATACCTTAAAAGTAAAATAATAATCATGATATATAGAAACAAAGAATAAGTTGATTTAGATTTTTGCCTAATACGGAATATAGATCTATTTGACATTCACTCAAGGAAGTGTTTTCTAGTATGTATTTTTGGGCTAGCTTTTAAGACACCTAGGCAGATATACCCTTCATTGCCTTGGGTAACAGAGTAAATGCTATAAATAGGGTGGCGCCTGTGGCTCAGTGAGTAGGGCGCTGGCCCCGTATACCGAGGGTGGCAGGTTCAAACCAGACCCCGGCCAAATTGCAACAAAAATAGCCAGGTGTTGTGGCGGGCGCCTATAGTCCTAGCTCCTCGAGAGGCTGAGGCAAGAGAATCGCCTAAGCCTCAATCGTCTCCAGCCTTGAGCTGGAGGTTGTTGTGAGCTGTGGCTCCACAGTACTTTACCGAGGGCAACAAAGTGAGACTCTGTCTCAAAAAAAAAAAAAAATGCTGCGAATATTTGTTGGCTCTGTGAATTAATTATCATAATTATATAAGATAAATAGCGTGTCTCATTTTTTAAGATGATATAGTCTGCTATCAAGTAATCACATTCTCTTTTCCCTAGTATAAGTATAAAGAGGTATTTGAAAGAACGAAGTCAGATTTCAAGTATGTCGCCGACAGTCCAATCAATAGGCATTTCAAGTATGCAACTCAGTTGATGAATGAGGTACGTATGAACTGATCCAATTAAGCCTATTCAACTCATTTAAGAAGTCTATACAGTTATTTGATTAAAGCCCAAAACAAAGAATGACAGGAAAGTCATTTTAAGTCTTCATTCAAAATAAAGATTTGGAAAGAATCTATAATGTCACCATCTGGTGGATTCTGTGAAAATCATGAATAGACCCATGTAGTGGCTGTGCAAAGTGCTGTGAGGCCGCAGCCACCAGCACCTCTGTCTGCACTAACACAGGGGCAGCACAGCCCTGTGGGTGGCGAGACCAAGGAGGGGACTGACTTTGTCAACTATCAGCTGAACTTCCTTTTGCATAATATTATATAGATTTGGGAGACCTAGAAGTTCAAGATTAATTTAGGATCCCCTACTAAAGCCCCCAAATGGCAGTGGTTAGAAGAGTTATCCCTGAAGGGACAGTGCGATTCATGCCTTCAAATGTATTGCCGTTGTTATCCCCACACGCGTAGGTGCACAGAGCTATCCATTTGCATGAAACTTTTTCTTTCTATTCTACCCCATCTTTCCTGTAACCACCTTTGCAATGATTTAAGCTTAGTTTAAGGTGGCTGAAATGAGCAAGCTGTGAATTTACTTACATTTAGATAGTTTTATAATGTTTGGATGTTTTTATAATTAAACTTTTATTTAATTTTTCTATTTTCAGATTTTCCATAGATTTATGTAAGTTCTAGTTTATATAGACTATTAGTAAAATGTGTCAAAACAAGAGAACGTAGCTGATGGTATATTTATTTAAATGTATGACATTTTAAAGTTTGTTTTTGTTGTTTTTTAATTTGCTCTAGTTCGTTTTCAGTAGATTTCCAGGCTGGACAACGCTGAAGAATTACTGTCACTAGCTTCCTAGGAGGGCAGTGTTGATACATTTTGTTTCTATATTTCTATTTTGTGAGGTATTGCCAGGTCCCTTTTATAAATAAATGTGTTAACTAGCATTAAAAGACTATTATGATTTTTCTATGAATGTCTTAGGATCAGATATGCTTTTGGATTCCTACGGCCTTTGATAGTAAACCTGTAGCTTCTCAGTATCTTATTTTAAATGCATTGTAAAACCCATTGTTACTAATGGCATCATATGTAAAGATGGGAAATGTTTAGGCACAAAGCACTCCAATTTCACTTGATCTTAGCCAAAAGGCCGAGAAGCGGTGCACTTCAGTTTCAGTGTATCAAACAGATCTGCGCACACTCCAGCCTTCTCTGGGTGACCTTCCTTCACTTCACTCTCAGTGCTCCCCTGTTTTTATTGCCCGGAATGCTTTGGGAGCCCACTTCCAGAAATGACTTGTTTCTGGCTCTCTGGGGTGTTTACCCTTGAGGTATTTGTGTAGCCTTGAATTTGTACTCTTGCTATAATATGATATGATGTTTGAGCAGAAAAAATACAGAGCTGATTATGAGCAGCGGAAAGATAAATACCAGCTGGTGGTCGATGAGCCCAGACATCTGCTGGCTAAGACCGCAGGCGACCAGATCAGTCAGGTACTGTGACAGGGCTGGCCGGCTGGCCCAGGCAGGATGTGCTCCGGTTTCTCATGAGATGTCGTCCCGTCTGCTGCAAGGATGTCATAGGTTCTGCCTATGATATTGGGCTGTTCCGTTTCAAAGTATCTGTCTAGCCACCCAAAGAGCCCCCGTGCTCTTTGAGTGTGCCGGTCCCTGCTCTGTGTGCTCACTCGAGCTGTGGGGAAGATGGAAAGAAAAGCCGGGGCCTCCTGCCCTTACTTTGTCCTGGAGAACCTATTTGTATACTGTGACTGCAGTCTGCAAATTGAATTGCGAAAACAAAAACAAACAAACCTTAAGGGAAGGAAAGAAGACACAACTCCTTACTGTATTTTTCTATTGCAAAGCTGTCTTCTTATCTATAAAGGCAATTTTGGTGGTAAAGTAAGTGAGACTAGCGGTACCAGTCCCCACTCTCAAGGACTGGGGCTCATCAGCTGCAGGTACCACAGTCACTCTGCTCGGCATTACAGTGTAAAGTGGTGTCTTCACCCACACAGATATGTGAGTACACGAAGTGTGTTTGCCTACATCTCTTCACTCAGAGGTGACTGGGATATAGTGCCGTGTTCCTTTCTGTCTTTATAAGTCTCTTTTGTGCCTCACTGCTCTTTGCATGAACAGAGAAAATATAAATCTAGTGCCAAGATGCTTCTGAAACAAGGATGTAATGAAATTCTGCGTCCAGATATGTTGACTGCTCTCTACAATACATACATGTGGAGCCAGGTAAAGTCTGACGGGAGGGAAGGACGAAGTCTAGAAGCCTGGGTGCGTCCCTTTTATGCTTTCACCGGTTTCCTCTCCCTGCTCCACTCCCATGCTGGTTTCACACGACAAAGCTTCATGAATATGGTGATGATGAGGCAGCCGTCATCTGCTCATCATCTGACTCTTTTGGAACTCCTGATAAGATTAACTTTCTCAATCATTCTTTCCAAATTGATAGCACATTAATTTACACTTTTCAGTATTTTCCTGAAAGACATAGATTCCTCAGGTACTGTGAATGTTAAGTAGATTCAACAGCATTTAAAAGGTCTGAATATTTAATATTTTCGTCTCATGTTTCCATTGTTCAATGATCGCTACAACCGCAGAGGAGAGATGCGGATTCCCACGAGTATTGTGCATATTCGTGGTGGCTTTTGAGTTTGATGCTGAATCGCTAGGTTCTTTCCAGTACACCTGTCCCCCGTGCCCTCGTTCACAGTGTTGCTGATAGCCCTGCCTTTCTACAAGGCCAACTGCAGCACCCACTTTCCATCACATGCTGGAAGGTAAACTTGCAGCAGCAATAAACAGTGACAGTTGGTTAACCACCGGACCATTTTCCCAGATCAAAACAAAGAAAGCTCTCTATCAAGCTTTTATATTAGCAACTTGTTTTATCATTTTAATTTGTCTCAAATCAACACACGAAATGAGGAGGGTAAGCTTTTCCTGTAAACATTCCATTCGCCTGAACTTCCTCATTTGTCCTCCTATGATCATCAGATAGTTGTGCATGAAATTTTGCTGCGCTCTCTGTATCTGTCCTGCTTAAAACAGCTTATGTTACGTGCGTGAGAAAAATTACTAAAACAAATGCATTTTTAAAAATGATGATAAACACCACTTTGGGAGGCTGAGGCAGGAGGCTCTCTTGAGGCCAGAAGTTCTAGACCAACCTGAGCATAAGCAAGATCATATTGCAAGAAAAATTGGGCAGCACCTGTGGCTCAGTGAGTAGGGCACTGGCCCCAGATACTGAGGGTGGTGGGTTCAAACCTGGCTCCCGCCAAACTGCAATTAAAAAAAAAATTATTGCAAGAAAAATAGAAAATTTAGCTGGCATTGTGGTGTACACCTGTAATTCCAGCTGCTGGGGAAGTTGAGGCAGGAGGATTGCTGGAGCCCAGGAGTTGGAGGCTGCAGTGAGCTATGATGACACCACTGCACTCTAATCTGAGAACAGAGTGAGACACTGTCTGAAAAATAAAAACAATGAACACTCCAAACCACATATACTTATTCTTTATTTTAGATCTCTGTTTCATCTTTGATATGGAAAAATACATTAACAGATTGCACATAGTCAATGCAGTGTGTTGCGAGTGAAATAGTCCTTGTCAGACAGAGATCAAGGCCCTAGTCCTCTGAATTCAATCTCATAACCTTCTGGGGCCTCAGTTTCCATGTGTATAAAACATACTGGAAATTATTGTTATGATTATCTGCAAATTCGATTATACTTTTTCTATGAACAGATTTATATTTAACATTTTCAGTTAAGATTTAAAGACAAAGCTGCCATGACACCATCTCCCACTTTGGTGTTTCAAGAAGAAAATTAGATTCTTTTAAGCCTTCTATTTGATTTCTTTAAGTTAATTCATTCTTCTCTTTCATAATTTAGATCAAATACAAGAAAAACTATGAAAAATCAAAGGACAAATTTACCTCGGTTGTGGACACTCCTGAACACCTGCGTACTACAAAAGTCAACAAACAAATCAGTGATGTGAGTAAAGAAACACTGAATAGTTTCGCAAACTCAGGAGCCATTTGCAAATGGACTGGGGCATGTTAGGTGGTCACAATATCAGGAGACCACTGCCCCTTGGTGGAAGGGAGGCACAGATGCTAAATCTCCTGCTATGCACAAGGTTTTTCTTTCACAGCATAGAATTGATCCAACCAGATTGGCAAACACTGAGACCTTAGCAAAGTGTGTGAAAGCACCTGTTGTATCTACAGAATTATCTTTTCTTTATATTTACTCAAAACAACCTCTGTGTTTAGATTTTTATATTGTAAATTGAGAAGCGTGACAGTGTCTTTCTGCTTTTTAATCTCCCACAGATACTTTATAAACTGGAATACAACAAGGCCAAACCCAGGGGCTACACCACAATCCACGACACACCCATGTTGCTCCTCTTTCGCAAGGTCAAGGATGAAGTCAGCGATGTAAGGACCAGATGGTTGACAGTTCCTCTCATCTTCCTCTTTCTCATGTGATGTAACAAACCATGGTCCAGTCTTCTTTTTCTGTGTAACAACCACCCTGAAACTTGGTGGCTTAAATTAAGTCATCTATTTTGTTTGTGGTTCTGTCAGTTGACTGGGCACAGCTGGATGGTTCTACTCCATGTGTTGTTGGGAGGCATCGGAGGCCAGCTGGGACAAGACATCCAACATGGCTGCCCCCATGGCCAGAAGTTGATGGTGGCTGTGGGCTGGGAGCTTGGCGGTTGCACAGACAGGCACTGTCCGTGTGCCTTCTTCACATGCCTCGAGCCATCCCCTAGCGTCTCTCCACATGGCTTAAATATATCCTAGGGGACAGATAAAAAAGATACTAATTTTCATGCCTTTCCCCTAAAGACATTAATTAGTAATTTTAGTAAACTAGATGTATGGTAAAGCCCAGAAAAGTGTGATTCATATGATCAGTTTAGTAAACTCTGCTATAGTTTAGAACCATACTTTGGTTCGTAACCTAACGATGTACTTAGAATAGTTTACTTTGACCTTAATCACACTAAAACCTAGGATCCAATAGTTAGCGAGAAGGTGCAGACTGGGCCCCGAGACTCTGAAATTTAAAAGGAAAAAAAGTGGATAAAGCTAGAAGGCCTAGGATAAAGAAACGACCTCTTAGGCCCACAGAAGCTAAGCCTTCCAGTGCCTCCCCCTCCCACTCCCAAACCTCCTAGATACATGTCCAGCAGTGACAGCAGTGAGGACATCCTTCAGTTCATTCATTCCTCAAGTATTTATTGAGTTTCCATGTGCCTGACTCTAGGAACGAGATGATGAACAACGTGCAGTCTTTGCCCTTAACGGGTTCAGCTTGATGGAAAGAATAGGTAGAAAAACAAACAATTACGACACGACATGATGACAGCTAGAGCAGTGGGAGCATAGAGTGTCAGCAAGACTAATTCTGTCCTAGTGAGCTGGGGTTGGGGGGAGGCTTCTCTTCCACCTGCACTTTGCAGGATGTTCTGAACTCAGGATTTTTGATTTAGGAAGGAGAAATGCATGCATGGATAACTGTTCAGCTGGCCTTTTCAGACCCGCTCTGGAACATAAGCTATATGGCAGCTCTGGTGACCACAGTCAATGTGCCCTGGGGAACTGGTTTTAAGATCTGACATAGAAAGATCCATCTCTGCATAACTGCCTCCTTTCTTCACATCAGATGTTTTTTATTTTATCTTAAGGAGCATTGTGTACTACAGTCATGCATAATGTCTTAGTTTTTAAAACGCTGCTATAAAAAATTAACCTTGTCACTGTGTTTCCTCCCACAGCTGAAATACAAAGAAGTTTACGAAAGAAATAAATCTAACTGCACCATCGAGCCAGATGCTGTCCATATCAAAGCAGCCAAGGACGCCTACAAAGTCAACACCAATGTAAGTTCCAGAAACTCCCCCAAGCCCGGTGGGGGATTTATCAGCTTCTTTAGGACACGTGGCCTCTTTTCACGTCTCTTCAGATGACTGAGCTTTAGTGAGTCCAGAGCAAGCGCCGAGTCCCAGGATCAGGAGTGAAGATGCTAAATGGTCCCCACAAAGAATCACAGGGAAGAGCAGGGGTGGCCCTTCCCCTGCCACAGTTACTCCCACTCAGCCTCGTGGGAGGTGGCTGAGAAAGAGGACATTTAATTCTGGAATGAAGGTTCCACATTGGAAGGTGCCTCAGCATGTGTCCTTCTCTTCCTGCGCTCTCCCCCTGCCCCAAACGCTGCAGTCTGCCATTTTGTCCTGTCAAGAGTTCACCCCGACCCTCCCACTCAGACGTCCCCGCACTGATTCATTTCCTCGCAGGGGACATCTTAAAGCCTCACCACAGTGAAAATTTTGTGCATTGCGATGAACACTGGCTTCTCTAAAAATATACAAAATGGTTGATACAACAAAACCATTATTCCCCAATGATTGCCTGCTAGTGCCAGAGGAAAGATATAATGACCAGGGCCAGCAAACTGAAATGCCTACAGGAGCTGGCAGTGCTCCCATCCTGAGGATGGATTAAGGGAGGCAGGAAAGAGGTACAAGAGGAATAGATGGGCGATAAAGCAAATGCAGTAAAACCTACATTGCAAAATCCAGCTGGTAGTTAACAGGCATTCTCTTTGTAGAGAATTCTGGCAACTCTTGTGTATGCTTAAAATTATTCACAATAACATGGGGAAAAAATTCATTGGATAGTCTATATAAAAGCATATGCATTCTAGGGTGGCACCTGTGGCTCAAGGAGTAGGGTGCTGGCCCCATATACCGGAGGTGGCGGGTTCAAACCCGGCCCTGGCCAAAAACTGCAACAACAACAATAAAAGCATATGCATTCTATTGTGTATAAATTATACTGCAATACAAAAGAGAAAGAAAAAGTATAAGGGGAAAAATGAGTCTGTTACACCCCTCCCAAGGACACTCAAGTTGAATTACATACACTTCTATGGCTCAGGTTGGGCCCAAGGCAGCCAATTCTCCAGTCCAGGTGAGTCTAGGAGGCGTGCCAGCACCTCTGACACCAGACTGCCTGGGTCTGAACCCCACCTCCACCACTTGCTAGTTGTCTTGCCTTTGGCAGGTTACCTGACTCTTCTAGAGAGCTCCTCAGCTGTCTGTTCCTTGCAGATGTTTTAAAGATCAGACGAGTTAATTTTATGAAATTTTATAATTTGTTTAATTAATAGCATAATTTATAAAGCACTTAGAAAAGTACCTGATGCAAAATAAATACCTTAAATGTTTGATAATTAAAAAAAAAAATTAGGCCTAAATTTGGTTAGAAATCAAAAGTACTTCCTTTTGAGGGTAATTTGGCTAGACCAGTAGCATAAGGAAGATTGCAGAATCATTTCACCAGGCCTTTTAAAATTATAGCCCCTTATTTTGGGACTAAAAGTCCCAGCAGTTGACCTCTGAGTACTGACTAGCTGCATAAAATGTGCAGAAATTTTAACTGTGTGAAGAATTATGACTTGTGGAGTAGTCACCTGCCAGGGTCCTTCTGTGCCCTATCGGATGTGTGTGTTTGTGAATTCAGCCTCCTGAACCAAGTGACTTCTTTTTCTCTTGTTGAAAACAGCTGGACTACAAGAAGCTGTATGAAGCCAACAAGGCCCACTGGAGGTGGACCCCTGACCGACCGGACTTCATCCAGGCTGCCAAGTCCTCTTTGCAGCAAAGCGACGTAAGATAGGCGAGAAGACCTGAGAAATAAAATCAATGATCACTCATGATAACTACCGTTGTGGGTGTAACGCAAGTTCATTTGGGACCCAAGGAAGAGAGGCGGGTTGGGCGAGTGAAAGGCAAGCTCAGAAAGCAAACCTAGCTAGGGAGCCTGCTGTCCCCTGGGCTGGGCCCAGCATGGGAGGCTCAGAGGCCTGATGACACTAGGAGACCCTGGGGGGTGACCCGACTGGGCAGGGAAGGAGGAGCATGGAGGGCAGTGAAGGCTGAGAAGCCCTGGCTTTCTCCTGCTCCTGTGACCCTTTCCTGTCCCCTCTCTGCCTTTCTTCTGTAATAGTTTGAATATAAGCTGGACCGAGAGTTCCTCAAAGGCTGCAAGCTTTCTGTCACTGATGATAAAAACACGGTGCTGGCGCTCAAGAACACCTTAATAGAAAGCGATGTGAGTATCCTGTTCCTTCCCCGGTGCCCAGCCTCATGCAGGGCCATCGCTTCCATGGCTCAGTGTCCAGGAACACCCAGGGAAGGACAGAGGAGAGCCGCTCTGTTGGGGCTCAGGTGTGGGTCCTGAAATCTGGCCTTGCCCTCCATAGACACCAGTGGTCAGACGACACAGCAGCAGGTGACAGTTCTTGATGTGTGCCACACCACCACAGAAAGCAGATGGCAGGGTCAGGACTCTGAGGCTGGGGTGGGTTCTACGTGGAAACCATCATTTGTTTCCTGCAGGATCACATGCTTCTTTTACTCCAGCTCCTTCATCTGTAAAGAAGGAATAATAATGCCTTCCAGGGTTTATGGGATGGTCAATGACATACTTAAGGATACTTTGAATTAAGATCTGTCTATATAAAGATTCATCATGAAATCTATTTTGATTGTAATGAAAACCACAACTTGGGCCTGGTGCAGTGGCTCATACCTGTAATCCTAGCACTCTGGGAGGCCAAGGCGGGAACATCACTTGAGCTCAGGAGTTCAAGACCAGCCTGAGCAAGAGCGAGACCATGACTATACTAAAAATAAAAAAATTAACTGGTGTCGTAATAGGCGTCTGTAGTCCCAGCTACTTGGAAGGCTGAAGCAGGACAATTGCTTGAATCTAGGAGTTTGAGGTTGGTGTGAGCTCAGCTTACACCACAGCAATCTACCCTGGGGAACAGAATGAGACTCTTGCTTCAAAACAAACAAACAAGCAAACAAACCCCCAAGATTTCCAAACATCAAGTTTTTCACTGAATTTAGAGTTCCTTGTTTGTCAACAGTGCTGTTCTCCCAGCTATGATCTAGTGATTTGGGGGCAAAAAAATCTGCAGCATGCCTGAAGGAGCTAAAGAAATGCTTATTTTTTCACCCTTAAACAGCTGAGATACAAAGAAAAACACGTCAAAGAAAGAGGAAGCTGCCATGCTGTGCCTGACACTCCTCAGATCCTCCTGGCAAAGACCGTCAGCAATCTGGTGTCCGAGGTAACGCCCCCCACCCCCGCAGCCCATATGCTCTGCCTTCAGTCCTGGGCTAATGCCCCAAACAGACACCTTAACAAGCTCTCTGTGGATCCCCAGAACAAGTACAAGGACTACGTCAAGAAGCACCTGGCCCAGGGCTCTTACACAACGCTGCCGGAGACCCGGGACACGGTCCATGTCAAGGAAGTGACCAAGCATGTCAGTGACGTAAGTGACCAGTGACCAGCCACAGGACACTTGGCAGCAGCAATGCCACTGTACTGTAGCACCCGGTGAAAGACTGCAAACTGCCTTTTGCTTATGCGTGCTGCCCTTCCTGCGGCTTCAGTCTGACCATCGGTACCTGTACATGGATCTGAAACTCTCTTTTTAAAAAGGACCCAGTGTTTATTGGCTTCCCAATTCCTGCAGCTATGACAGTTGTGGGTTTTGCTAAGGACGCGTTATCTAGCAATGCAAGATGTCATTCATACTAACCTAGTGCTAATAGCAGCAGGCGACGCTGCTGACCGGGAGCAGCCTCTCTTATCATTAAACTACTAAACAATTTTGGAGACGTAAAAATGACCTCTTTGTGCCTCAGTGATCTCTGCCCACTCCATCCTTATCAATGATGCTGTAGTAAACCTGATATTATATGAGTACCACATGCTTCCATTTAATTTTAAAAGGTAGAGATGATAAATGAGAGTTTAATTGGCTTGAGCTCAGTTTTCCCAAGATTGCCAGGTGGTTCTAGTGGTGGCTTCCAGGATGGAAATGACGAGGAAGAACTTGGAATGGAGGTCAGAGGTCTGCATCCCAGACTGAGGCCAAAATAAGAAGCCATGGATTTCTTTAAGTAAACTAATTCTGTTCCCACCTTCCCCTGCTCACCTAAGTAACTCTGGCTCTGTTTAGACAAATTACAAAAAGAAGTTTGTCAAAGAGAAGGGAAAATCCAACTACTCCATCATGCTGGAGCCACCAGATGTAAAACACGCTATGGACGTGGCCAAGAAGCAAAGTGACGTGAGTTTCCCCTCTCAACACTCCTAGGGACCCCTTTGGAGCAGAGGATCCCAAACTGGTGTGTGCTTTTATGCCCGTGTTTGGTCGCCCTAATTTTTTTTAATCTGGTGGTTTAGAAGCTGAAGTGGTGGAAATTGGTTTTAAGGGGAAAAGTTGCTTGTGCTTACCGAGGACTTTTGGAAACATGGAGTTTCTGTCCAGTGAGCGGCTTCTCTCCCCCAATCAAGGTCGCTTACAGAAAAGATGCCAAAGAGAACCTGCACTACACTACAGTGGCCGATCGGCCAGACATCAGGAAGGCCACCCAGGCGGCCAAACAGGCCAGCGAGGTAAGGATGTAGTTAAAATGTCCCTGGTCCCCAGTGGCCACTGACAAGTACTACAAGGTGCCCACCACCTATTGCCCGTCTTGGTTTTCTTTGATTCAGGTGGAGTATCGAGCCAAGCACCGCAAAGAAGGCAGCCACGGGCTGAGCATGCTCGGTCGCCCAGACATAGAAATGGCCAAGAAGGCAGCCAAGCTGAGCAGCCAGGTAATGCAGCTGGGCACGCAGCAGCCCCAGTGCCAGGAGATTTTAACAACCTTGCAGGAAGAAGTGGTTCCTGGAATAAAAGTGCAACATTATCAGGAAAAGAGATGCTGGGTCTTTAATGGCACAGCAGAGCTTTGACAAGTTGAAAAGTTTACTGAGGACCTTCTCTGACCTATCTCTGCCTTTCTTGTTCTCCATTTTTCCATTCATGGGTGTTTGTCTAGGTGTCTGTGTGCTTAACTTTCTTCATGTGACAAAAATATCAGCACATGAGACCTCTTGGAACCTCTCCCCAGGCAATAACAATTCCCTCCTGAAGGTCTGTGGTAAATTTGCTAACACGTGAGGGTCATGAAATTCTGACCTCTACTGCCCAACCAGATGAAAAAAATTCAATCTATATATATTCACTGGCTGGACCAGGTACTGGCAATGAGCAGGTGTCGTTATACAACATGTCCATGGATAAATAAGTACAATTCATTGTGACACATGTTTGTTCAGGTCTTCACAGGGTGCTGAGGGAGAATACCTTATTCTGGAGTATTTCATATTACTGAGAGAATGGGCAAAGAAACCTGTTGCCCAGACATACTTATCACATAACCTACTTTCCCTTGCTGAATCAATTATTGAAAATCCCCTCACTTATGACAGGTTTTAGACTTTTTTAGAGAGCAAGTTTGTTTCCAAAGGATGTTAGTTCAAGAATATCTTATTTCTCCTCCCATTTAGATATCCAATCTTCTTCTTTGTTCTCCCAAGTATTTTTTTTTCCAAGTATTTTTTTAAAGTGATAAATTTGATTTAAAAAAGAAAGAAAGAAAGAAGTTTGAGCTACATTAGGTTGTTGTATGTGACTTTCTGCAATGCCAAACATGGAAGGCATAAAGAAAGCAGGAACGTTAAGTAGCAAAACAAGCCCGAATTATGAAAAGACAAAAGGTTCAGATGACTGATAATAAGCAAATATGATTTTCTAAGATTTCAAATTTAAAATTCTGATGTAGTTTTTCATTATAAATTAATGAAATTGTATAAGCATTTGAAACCTGGACATAAATTTACCAATCAAAAACCAGTGGAATCAGCATGGTGCCTCAACAGGCTAAGGTGCCAGCCACGTACACCTGGGCTGGCGGGTTCGAATCCAGCCCGGGCCTGCCAAACAACAATGATGGCTGCAACCAAAGAATGGCCGGGCATTGTGGTGGGCGCCCATGCTCCCAGCTACTTGGGAGGCGGAGGCAGGAGACTCACTTGAGCCCAGGAATTGGAGGTTGCTGTGAGCTGTGATGCCACAGCTCTCTATCCAGGGTGACAGCTTGAGGTTCTGTCTCAAAAAAAAAAAACCAGTGGAATCTCTAGAGTGTAATGAAACGTAATAACAACTTATTAGTGTAAAAAAAGTGTACATTTTTAAATGTCCAAGGTAATATCATTATTGAGTTAAAAACAAAGAAATGACTTTGGGGTTGATATTTTGAACACTTCACTGTTTTGGAAAACTGAGACGCTCTGTTTCTAATCCTAAGTGGATCCTGTGGGATAGAGAAGGGAACCTAACAAGATCCCTTCGGGAGCTCAGCTTCCTGGGCTCACTCCCTTCCTGTGGAAGGCTCGCCTCAGACCGGCAGCTTCCTGTGTGGCCCAGGCCCAAGGAAGCTTCAGCCGTGTGTAGGCTCTCCCCATCCTGACTTTGCTGCCTGACTGTGTACTCTAGGTAGGATACCTCAAATGCCAAAGGAGAGGGCACAGCACCACAACTTATGACCCCCGTAGGATGGGGCGTCTTAAGAAAATGAATGTGCTCATCAGTGATGTAAGACTGAGACCAACAAGCCAATATCTCTGTCTTTCTCTTGTCTAATTCCTTGGCCTTGGTCAGGGGATTGACAAAGTTGCGGTCTTTGCTGTTAATTTTGTGTTGGAACATGTAGAATGCTGTGGAAATTTATCGAAAGATGTAGTTTTGCATACACCCCTCTCTTCCTACATGAAACTCTCCCTCTGGAACCTTCTACTTGGGATAAGAAGGACGTGGAGATGTAGCTGGGTTACTGACACTGGTCAACTTCAACAGTGAAATAAAAACGCACTGAGAATCTCACTCCAACCACACAAAGAAAATCTCTGCTTCTGAGGTTATTTGCCTTAAGATTGGTAGTCAATGTAGTCTTTCAGTTCGGGCCTACTAGGAATCTGCAAAATAAGCTTTTATTTATTTATTTTTATTTCAGGTTAATGTGGGGGTGCAAACAACTAGGTCACAATATTTGAGTTTGTTAGGTAGAGTCCCTCTTGTAATTGTGTCCCATACCCAAAAGTGCCATACACCCCTACATCCAAAATAAGCTTTTAATAGCCTTTCCAATCCCTGGGACTGCTCTTAGCCTTTATAAGCATCAATGTACAGTTCAAGTTCCTGAAAATAGCCAAATGATTAGATGTTAGGTGTCTAAATACAAGTAACCTCTGGAAAGAATAATTTATTCAAAATCAATTATTCCTACTCAAAATCAACTATTTCCTACTCTACACCCACGACAGGCCCAGCATCCAGCCCCGTGTCATTAGAAGCGCCTGCATTGCCACTTGCTGATCTACAGCATCACGCAGTTGCCTCATGGCTTCCACAGTTCATAAGGAAAAGAAGGCTTGACCATGCCACAATTCCATAATGCTGCCTGTGGTTTTCCTACATTACTGCTAGTCAATAATAAGAACTCCTGGAGTCCTGAATTTGATGCATATCTTTATTTTTCAAAATGCAATAGTTTAACATCTACTAATAAAGGAAGCCAGAAGTGCTCAACTCATTCATATTAGGAGTTGTGCTTGCTGCATTTGCTTGAGGGCCTTCTGATGGAGTCAGGAGGCATAACGTTTTTGGCAATTAAAAAGTTGGAAATGTAAGTTAATTTGAAATGAAGAAAAAGAAACTAAAATGGAACCAATGGAATTGCTACTCTTTAAATAAATATTTATTTCAAAATAAGTTATTTTTCTAACAGAGCAAAAGGACTGTTAGCACACTTCTTTCTCGTCTGAGATGGGCTTTTGCTTCTTTTCTTCCCCGCTCTGACTCTGCCCGTCTGCTTTACTTTGCTTTTCTGTGTTTCACAGGTCTTGGGAACCTCCCTAGTCTCACACGTTTAGGGACAATTGCCTTTTGGTCTGGACCCCAGCACACCACCTCTGACTTTTCCTCGCAGGCTTTCCACTTTACCTTCACAGTGAATCTCTTTCAGAGAAGAACCATGTAGCATTTGTTCACATTTTGTTTTGTTACTACTACCTGTCCTATTTCTGCTTCTGCCTCTGTGTTTCTGTGTCTGCGTGCCTGCATCATGCTGAACTATTCTGCATGCTTATCTTTTCTCCACTTTTCCACCCAGGGTTTATTCAAAGTGAAGCAGTCTTAGTCCTGTGAATGCATTCTCTCTGAGGTGGCAGAGTCCGTTGTTTGTAACCTCTGAGTGGTCCCATTTCCTGTCTGCTCTGCTGGTCCTGTCAAGTCTCAGGGAAATAAAAGTGCAGTGAAGAAGCATGAGGGTACTGGCCTTCAATGTCTGCAGAGGGAAATGTACCAGGGGGTGGATTCTACTATGCTAACTTTGGATGAGTGAGTCTTTCATCTTACCAACAACAGAAACTCTACAGATTTCCCTGAGAGTCGGATATTGCCGTTTTAATTGTTTAAAATCTAGAAATGGCTCATTTCCATGCTTCCTAGAGTGAATAAGTAGTGGAATTCTACTTCTGGACTTAATCCTACAATACTAATGACAAAGTCATCAGTCTGTTTTTCAGAAAGAAAATGTATATGTCTGGCTCGGTACCCATAGTACAGTGGTTATGGCGCCAGCCACATAACCGAGCGTTTTGGCCCTCTTACCTAGCAAAACCAAGAGCATTTTAGGTGCTCGAGGGTGATGGGTTCGAACCCGGCCCTGGCCGACTAAAACAACTGCAACAAGAAAATAGTTGGGCGCGGTGGTGGGTGCCTGTAGTCCCAGCTACTTGGGAGGCTAAGGCAAGAGAATCACTTAAGTCCAAGAGTTTGAGGTTGCTGTGAGCTGTGACGCCACAGCACTCTACCAAGGGCAACTTAGTGAAACTCTGTCTCAAGAAAAAAAAAAAGGTATATGTCACTTTCAGTTATTCTGATAAATCCCATAAAGAAACCATCTTCTTAAGACATTTTACCTAGACATAATGAGTATCTCTTCTTTTCAGTCAAATCACATTTATCCAGCAATTGTTAGTGCCAGATATTCTACTAATTTTTTAAATTGGGATTATTTAGTTTTTTCATGTCTTTACTTTTTTGTATCCTAAAAGTACACACACACACACACACACACGTGCAGTATAGGGATTTTTAGTGAGACAGAATCTTCTTTGTTACTCAGACTGTAGTACAGTGGCATATTTAGAGCTCACTGTAACGCCAAACCCCTGCACTCAAGTGATCCTTCTGCCTCTGTCTTCTGAGTAGCTGGGACCACAGGTGCACACCGCCATACCAGCTAATTATTTTTTTTTATTTTTTGTAGAGATGAGGTCTTGCTATGTTGCCCAGCTGATCTTAAATGCCTGGGCTCAAGCTGGCCTCCTCCTTTGGTCTCTCAAAGTCCCAGGATTACAGGCATGAGACTCTGTGTGTGGCCTAAAAATATATTTAATCTTATTTTCCTTATTATCCTAAAGGATCTTTCGCCTAGTCTGAAATCATACTTGAAACTATTAACCCCCAAACTGTAGTTTTTTTTTAAGTCAGAAGTTGTCATTTGGCCAAGTTTTAAAAATTGTAAATGATATAGCCAAAGTGCTATTTTGAAATAACAATCAATTCTTCTAGTTTAACAGATTCCTTACTTTTCAATCTTCTTGATCATTTACAACACTTCTTGGAATTCCTCCAGTAGACCTAAAATGCTCTTGGTTTTGCTAGGTAAGAGGGCCAAAACGCTCCAAATCAAGCATGTTACATCACTTTTCTGAATTTAGGCTGAAGCTTTTTCCACATTTTTGTTTTTCCTTAGAAAGAAGTTTTCATATCTCTTGATGATAATATTAAAGTGGGCAAGGCCAATACTGTATCACATGATCTCATACTTGACAGACTGTTGTTGTGACATAATTATTCATTATTATAATAATAGTGCCCCTTTTAGTCTTAAAATGTTCCAGTTTAGATATTAAGTTATATGATCACTTCATGTATGGATATTCTTTGGCATTTATGTTTCCACCATTCCTCTGTTCTCAAATTGATTGATGTCCAGGAATAATCTGGATGTTTTCATTTGCTGTTAGGTTAAATATCGGGAGAATTTCGACAAAGAGAAGGGCAAGACTCCAAAATACAACCCAAAAGACAGCCAGCTGTACAAAGTCATGAAAGATGCTAATAATCTTGCAAGTGAGGTATGTTTTTTAAATTCTGGTAATAAATGTAACATGATATTTACTGCCATTTTAGCTATTTTAAAGTGTACAATTAAGTAGCAGTAATTATATTCACAAATTTGTCCAACTGCCATCACTGTCTATTTCTGAAACGTTTCCATACCAACAGAAACTCTTTAACCACTAAGGATCACTTCCCCATTCTCTCCTCCTCAACTCCTGGGAACATCTAATCTACTTTTTGTCTCTGTAAATTGTCTGTTTTAGAGATTTCATACAAATGTCATCATACAGTATTTGCCCTTTCTTGTGTGGCTTATTTCATGTAGCGAAATATTTTCAAGGTCCATCCATGTTGTAGGGTTTATCAGAACTTCTTCCTTTTTGCGGCTGAGTAATACTGCATTGTACGTGCATACTACATTTTGTTTAGCCATTTTTCTGTCGATGGACATATCGTTTCCACTTTCTGGGTTCTATGGATGAAATGTGGTTTTTCCCTCCATGTCCAGCATTGGTTTTGTGGCGGGATGTCTAACGAGGATTTCCACGAGTGCTGTTTTCCATTTCCTATTTACGTGATTTCCTTTTCCCCTCTTACCATGTAGGTTAAATACAAAGCTGACCTGAAGAAACTTCACAAACCTGTGACTGACATGAAGGAATCTTTGATCATGAATCACGTCCTGAGCACGAGCCAACTGGCCAGTTCTGTAAGCTCTGTCATTTGCTCTAGAAAAAGCTTGTTTCACCTGTTAAACAACTAAATTCTCCCTCTCAGCCCACGTGTGCTTCTCTGCTACTGATATGTTAGATTTATTACAAAGGCGTTCCCTTGTTTGAGTGTATTCTTCCAAATTACAACATTAATCTACCAATTCTATGTTAACTATAACTTCTTGGAATGTAAAGCTATTTCTATTTTTAGAATATTTAAACTTGGGGATTGTTTTTCAATTAACCGTTCCCCTTTCTCCCTCTAAGGACACAGAACTACCATCTGGGATGTTTCCTTCACCTTTAACTTTTTACTTGTATCATCTACTTTAAGTAAGCCACATAACCTGAGTGTTTACTCTGGTATTAGCTGACAACACTGAACTTGGATCCTCATCTTTTAAAACGTTTTCTAAATCCCCACTTTAGTGTTTGCTCATTTTAGTGTGGTCTTAAGATTGCTGCTGTGCAAATGTCTAAACTAAAGAGGAAAACTGGGCGTGCTGAGCAGCTTTCCCACGGATGTACCTTTGTGCCCCCCTCCCTCAGTACCAGTACAAGAAGAACTATGAGAAGAGTAAAGGCCATTATCACACCATTCCTGACAACCTGGAGCAGCTTCACCTCAAAGAGGCCACAGAGTTGCAGAGTATAGTAAGTAGATCGAGGACAACTTTCTCCTTGATGCCCATTCATGGATGATACAATGTGAAGAAATGCATAGATTCCTTCTGGGACAGGAGTCATGCTACTTATAGTCATTGTTCAAGGAGGTGCACAAAGCTATAAGGGGCTTTGAATCTGGTAACGATCGAACCAAATGCTTATGTTCTGAATTATAACAGCATCGGCATATAGTGGAGAACTATATATGCCATATATGTAATTCAGGTTACTGACAGGGCCTGGAAGCAGAAAGATTATATTATGAAGGAAAACGAACCCCTCACAGTAACCCTGATGTGCCCCCTGGGTTTGTGTCCTAGAGTAGGAAACACTGTAATGGATGATATGGGGACTTAGGAGGATTTCAAACAGAAGTAATAACACCAGATCTACCACTGGAGTCGTCTTTGGGAATTTAAGAAATGGCTAAATTTATAAAATATGGTCATGATCATATGATGTTTTGGTCAATGATAGTCCCATAGATGATGAAGGAGCTGCTCCTGTATAGGTGTGCCACTTTTTGATCTCTGACACTGTATTGTTACTGTGCCCATTCTATGTATGTCTAGGCATGTTTAGGTACACGGACACCAGCTGTGCTCAGCGCAGTAGCATGCTGTACAGGTTTGTAGCGAGGAGCAGTAGGGGATATCGCATAGCCCAGGAGCGTAGGAGGCTGTACCAACTAGATTTGTGCAAGTCTGCTCTATGATGTTCACACAATGATGAAATCGCCCAGTGATGCATTTGTCCCAACAGATCCCGGTGGTTAAACAACTCATGACTGTAAATGAAGATTCTCAGGGAAAGAACTTGCTATCAGATGACCTCCTATATCACCGATTCAGCATTATTTAGGACCCCTCTTGGCCAACCAAGAGGGCTGAATTACTAGAAATGTACTCTTGTCATCTGTAAATTAGCATGTGCCTCCAGGCTTTTATTCTGATGTCTACTTACAACCAAGAGTGCCGACACTGAGCATTGCTGTTAAGGTGCTACACGGACAAGGGCCCTTGCCTCTCCACCGTTCTCTGTCTCCTCTGTGGAATATGAATATTTGTATGGCTCCCCCCATTGCTAATTACGTGTTATGAGGACAAGGACATTGTACTCGTAAAACAGTCTTAGAGGTCATTTGAGAATATCAGGTTTATACACAAGTCAGTTAACATGTAAATTAGTTTTCATTTTTATACCAAAATTTATATTGACTGCATTAAGTACATGACAAGTTATGACCCAGAGAGAGTTGTTCACTTATAAATAAAACTGCATGGTGGCTCGGCACCTATAGCTCAGCAGCTAGAGCACCGGCCACATATACCGGGGCTGGTGGATTTGAACCCGGCCCAGGCCTGCCAAACAACAATGACAACTACAACAACAACAACAACAATAAAAAAAAAAACTGCCAGTGTTGTGGTGGACACCTGTAGTCCCAGCTACTTGGGAGCCTGAGGCAAGAGAATCACTGAAGCCCAAGAGTTTGAGGCTGCCACCCAAATGGACATACTGTATCAATTGCTGTGAGCTGTGATGCCACAGCACTCTACTGAGGGCCACATAGTGAGACTCTATCTCAAAAAAAAAAAAAAAAAAGCATGTTTTTTCTATTCAGTCAAAATCCTCTGATAAACATTCTTATAGAAGAAAAACTGAAGTTTTGTTTTTTTTGCAGTTTTTGGCCGGGGTTGGGTTTGTACCCGCCACCTCCGGCATATGGGGCCGGCGCCCTACTCTTCTGAGCCGCAGACACCACCCAGAAAAACTGAAGATTTTTAGGAGAAATATTAATGAATGCTAGAGTTGGCATTCAGCCCCCCACTGCTAAATTTCACTGGCCTAAAAAAAAAATGTGTGTGTATATATATATATATATATATATATATATACATACACATACATATATACATATATATATTGATGAGCGCTATTATTAACATGTTTACACCTACATATCAAGCCTTGGCTGCCCTTATCTATGAGAAATTTTGCCCACTGATTTTCTTGCATCAGCATTTCTTTCAGCTGATTGTTGTCAATGACTTTTTTCTCGTCAAATTGAATCCAAATCCTAATTACGCTTTGCAGGCAGTAGTAATATCCTCCCCCATCCCAATAGTAAAAGGCACTGAATCTGAAACAACAGGAAACTGTTTTGAGTGGCAATGAGGTGAGATGCCACCCAAATGGACATACTGTATCAATTAAGAAGTTCTGTCCTTCAACTGGTCAGAGATGTGTAACAAGGCTTTTTATCACTAGGTGAAATACAAAGAAAAGTATGAAAAGGAACGAGGAAAGCCCATGTTGGACTTTGAAACACCAACATACATCACTGCCAAAGAGTCTCAGCAGATGCAGAGTGGGGTAAGTCCTACAGAAACACCCACACAAGGATGCCGTCAAGCTAATGAACACAAGCTCTGTCCACAAACATGGGCAGTCCTCTGTTATCCAAAAGTGGTAGATGACGGAGCTTTTAAGGGGATCAGTGACCAAGACCCCAGAAAATCAAAAGACAAGGTGTCATAGTTTTTTTTCTAGAATTGTAAGCAGAAGCATTTATAAAACAATTTTTTTGGCTGGGAGCAGTGGCTCATGGCTGTAATCCTAGCACTCTGGGACGCCAAGACGGGTGGAATGCTTGAGGTCACAGGTTTGAGACCAGCCTGAGTAAGAGCAATACCCCATCTCTTAAAAAAAAAAAAAAAAAAAGCTCGGTGTTGTGGCGGGCACCTGTAGTCCCAGGTATGCAGGAAGCTGAGGCAAGAGAATTGCTTGAGCCCAAAAGTTTGAAGCTACTGTGAGCTGTGATGCTATAGCATTCTACTGAGGGTGAAAAAGTAAGATTATGTCTCAAAAATAAATAAATAGGCTTGGCGCCAGTAGCACAGTGGTTATGACGCCAGCCATGTACATCGAGGCTGGCAGGTTCGATCCTGGCCAGGGCCAGCTAGCCAACAATGACAACTGCAACAAAAAAGTAGCCGGTTTCTAATTTATATAGGGGCCAAGCAAATTAAAAAATAAAGAAAAGAAAATAAATAAATAATAAAACACTTTTTTTTTTTTTGCCATTTTTAACCTAGAGTGGTAAAAAATGGAACCTAATTCTGAATCTTAGAAAGTCTGTTTTCATTGGGAAAAGGGCTTGTTTGGGATTTCTGCCTGCCTCTGTTGGACATATAGGGGCGTATATCCCACAAAGATGAATGATTTTCAACAAAAGTAGCAGTTTGTGGAATTTTCTGGTATCTGGAATGCGAGGTCATTAAAACGCTAGAATTGTTTCAGACAGTTGGTGAATCTGAGTTTCTTGTACTATTCCTGCAACTTTGCTGTAAATTTAAAATTCTACTAAAATTTAAAAATTACAAAACTGGAGTCTCCACATCTATTCTAAGCCTCTCTGTGAGATAGTTGGGGCTGGGGGTTGAGGAGCGGATAGAGGTGAACAAGGCCACAGGAGTTCTTGGGCCTCATTATCCACCTCATCTATTCAGGGATAAAAAAAAATACGGTCATGATTATGAAAACAGCCAACTTGGCATTCAGTGCCCTCAGGCTTTCCTCCCCGGGGATTATTTTTTTCACCTTGAGTCACTTACTTCTAATCCTAAAATAGTCTTTTGTCACCTTCGGAAAGACGAGGGATAGTTTCAGAAGAGAGGTCGTGGGTGGGTGCAGCTCGTGATGGTGCTTGGTGCATCCTCTGCTCTCAGCCCGCGTCAGAACACGGTTAGACAGAGCAGTTTTTCTCCCTGTGAGTTTCCGTGGGCTCTTTGCTCAAGACAACGTATTTCTAGAACAATCATACATGTTTCAAATGTGTGACCATTAGCAGAACTATGATTGAGTAAAGAGGCCATCCTACATCAAAGTGTGATTTTCTTTTCTTCTTAGGACTGAGAGATTCAATTGTAACAAAGATTCTTTTCTAACTTGTCTTTCCTTCCTACTCACATTAGAAAGAATATAGGAGAGATTATGAAGAGTCCATTAAAGGCAGAAACCTGACTGGCCTGGAGGTCACACCAGCTTTATTACACGTCAGATATGCCACCAAGATAGCCAGCGAGGTAGGGCCCACCGGTTCTTTTCTTTCCTACTTGAACCAAATAATTGCACTAATGACTCCTAATGTGGTCCTTCTACCACATTCAGCGCCATCCAACTGGGGGTTCGGGTTGGGCTCCTCTGTCTGGTCCTGCCACCTGATCTATTGCCCTTGTAAATTCTTCCAATGTTTTAATTGACTACCTAATAAAATGTGCTTGTCTTAGCTTTTCACTAATTTCTAGTTTCTTAGTTGATATTTAATATTAACTGATGATGCTTATACCCTGCTTTTAGTTATATCTTTTCTTACCAGTGTAAGCTGTTTAAAAATTAGAAAGGTTTTTGTTTTTTTTTTTTCTGTTTTTTTGCTCTTCACTTAAGGGGGATGATTCAGGCTTCCTTGTCTATGTCATTGCTTTTATTTTGTGATATAGAAAGAGTACAGGAAAGATCTAGAGGAAAGCATCCGTGGGAAGGGTCTCACTGAAATGGAAGATACGCCTGACATGCTAAGAGCAAAGAACGCCACTCAGATCCTCAATGAGGTAGGGCCACAGCCACTGCCAGCAGGTGAAAAGAGCGTCTTCTCCCTTCCAGCCAAGTTACAAAGACTGCTGATTTTCAAATTCTATGTCTAACATGATTATTAACCATTAAATGGAAGTATATCACAATTTCTGATAAGTGAATATTATAACAGTATGTTTCTATAGTGGTTATTATAACCTCTTGTTTATCTAATATCATTTTGCTTTGACATATTTGGTGTGCTCATCTAAATAAAAACACCACACTGGAGTGGTAGGCACCTAAGTTTAATACTAGTTATACACTAAAGCAGATTTCCAATTTACACTCAAATTTTCTAAGTAGAGAATACTAACTGTATTCAAAATGTTGACTCACAATGAATGACTTGAGTAGAATCATTTCCTACCATGAGCTTCTATAGACCCGCTCCCTCCTACCACGTAGTGAAAGTGAACTACCTTCTTGGCTCACGAGAGACACTCACTGCCTGTGATAATAGAGGTGGCATGTTATCTGTGTGGGTTTATAGTCACTCTGCACGTTTCTGACCTAGCAGTGAAAGTTAGGTAACTTCTTTTTATTAATACTCCTATAGAAAGAGTATAAGCGAGACCTGGAACTGGAAGTCAAAGGAAGAGGCCTGAATGCCATGGCCAATGAAACCCCAGATTTTATGAGGGCCAAGAACGCTACTGACATTGCCAGTCAGGTCAGTGTTACTGTTCTATGTTAGCCTTTTGAGAAAGTCGTTGTAACTTGAAGAACACAGTGTTGTCCCTCTATCATCTTACTTGTCGGTCAGTGACAGTCACATGCATACAATGGCATTCTTGAACATTTGCCTGGTAGAATCCATTCCAAGGAAGGGGTGAGGGACCCTCTGCTGGGATTGCGTCAGTCTGCCTTTCTGAGTCTGCAGCCACGGGGCATGTTCAGAGAGAGGGGCAGTTGAGAACCAAAAGGCTGCTTGGAGCTGTGACAGACTCTGACCCCTTGGACTTGTTTTTTAGTCAAGCCACTCCTCATTCACTGCCAAGAATTCCTTGCTTAGAATACATTATTGATTCTTTCTTTCCCTCCGGTCAAGCCCTAAGTTTGAAAAACTGTAGGTACCCTACCCTGTCTAATGCTAATTTATGTGGGTCTTTTGCTTATTTGTCATCCTCCCAGCTCCTATGTAAACAATCTTTGTCTTATTATCTGTTGATTATTTCTCTCCTTGCCCATACCCCATCTTGTACCCCACTAGAAAGTTAAGCCTCTCCACAGCTAGGACTCAACTTTTCTCTCTGCCTCTCACTCTTTAATGGAAGAAATGTCTGTTGAATGTCAAATGAATGAGATCCTCTTGCAAAAAAAAAAAAAATATCGATCACCTCTTAATCAAATCGAACCAGCAAATGTTGTACACGTTGTAAACATTTCTCTGATTATTGGGTGTCCTCTTACAGATTAAGTATAAGCAATCAGCAGAAATGGAAAAGGCCAATTTCACTTCTGTGGTTGATACTCCGGAGATCATTCATGCCCAACAAGTCAAGAACCTTTCAAGCCAGGTAAGTACATTTATCAGCCTGTCACTCACAGAACCCAATTGTGAAAAAGTCCTTCCATTAATAGGAAGGTTTTTCAAATCACAGTTTTTCCCAATAAAAAAGAAGGGATACAGGTTTGAATAAGAGTTAAGATTTCTGTATCAAATTTTAAAGAGATCAATAAGTGAGAATTTTAAGGTACTGAAGAACTCTGACATGGTACACCTCACAATTAATAAATCAATATTTTAATATGTAAAGTCTCTTATAAGGTGGATCTAAAATTTGTCTGCAAATATGAAAGAAACAAAGTAGATAGCCCACATTTGGATTGCCAATCTCTAACAAGATTGAGATTAGGTCCTTAGCTCTGACCACACATTCTGACCGTGATTCTTCCCATGTTGAACAACTCTCCATCTTCCTACAAATAGAGAAAGAAAGGTGGGATGTCCTTCACACATCACGGTAGACCCTCATTTGTGTTAATAATCTTCAATAATGATCAAGAGTCTGCAATTTGTTTGAGTAGCCCCAAGTTAAAACTTTTGCTTGTCTTGCTGTGAGCTGTGTGACATCACGGCACTCCACCGAGGTCAATAAAGTTGAGACTCTGTCTCTACAAAAAAAAAAAAATTCTTAAAAAAGGCTCAGTGCGTGTGGCTCAATGGGCTAAGGTGCCAGCCACGTACACCTGAGCTGGAAGGTTCAAATCCAGCCCAGGCCCGCCAAACAACAATGACGGCTGCAACCAAAACCAAAAATGGCCGGGCGTTGTGGCAGGCGCCTGTAGTCCCAGCTACTTGGGAGGCGGAGGCAGGAGACTCGCTTCAGCCCAGGATTTGGAGGCTGCTGTGAGCTGTGATGTCACAGCACTCTATCCAGTGTGACAGCTTGAGGCTCTGTCTCAAAAAACAAACAAACAAAAAAAATTTTTGCTTGTCTTCTGATCAATGAGCTCCAAAACAATAGTTACCTGGGCTGGCTGTGCTTTATAAACACACAGGAGTATAGATTCCCTGGTCCAGCTCTGGAATTTTGAACCTAGAAAATCTGAAATCCACTTTTCTTTGTTTTTAATTTTCATTGAGGATCTCTAAATGACCAAACAGTTTGAAGAATCCTAGATTTAAACTCTTTATTTGCAACATATGATTGCATATCATAAAATTAGAATTGAAAAATATAGTTACCACTACAGTGTGTTTTAATTAGGAAACAAGATTATGTAAATGGAAGAAATGAATCTTTTATTTGGGCATGGCAGGCATGGAAAAGAATAATTTAACTTTTTAAAAATGACCAAAATTATATGGACCCCAGACCATGTTGTGCTCACTGGGGGAGCCAGGAAGGCTGACATTCTATGGGCCCTGAGAGCTCCCTTGCCTTTTATGACCTGCTTTTGACATTGCCAATCTTTAAGGAAAACTTCAGCATGTAGGCCTGCCCTGGGGAGGGCTTAAGTCACTTATTCTGCTTTCCTGGGTCTCTCTTTGGCTTGTTCCTCACGGCCTAAAAAATGGCCAGATGGGCTGCTTCTTCCCCAGTTCAGATCAGTATTTGCCTCTGAGTGAAATGGTGCTTGTGTTTTCTACAAAAGTGCTTCTTGATTGCAACGGAGAATCTGCATTTTATAACTTTTAAACCTCATTCTTGGGGGTTGAGGCAAACAATGTGAGCTGAAGTCACAATTCAGGATTGTATATGATAGTCTCCCCTTATCTGTGGGGTATGTGTTCCGAGATCTCAGACATCAGAACCATGTTCTGGAAATGCCTGCTCAGTACCTGCTCGTGGCTCAGCGAGTGTCTCTGAGCTAAGGCTTTCTGGAGGCCGTGTGCTCAGCTCCTCACCCTCCAGTTTCCCTCCACCTGCCTGTAGAATGGTCTAAGTGGCTCTGTCCAGCTCTGCACTGTACTAGGGGCAGCCCCATCTTCCTCCCAGGCCTCTGGCCATGACCTCCTTGTGTGGACCAGACAGCAGGGGCCTCCCTCTGCCAGCTTTGCCATGACAGTGTGCCCTATTAAATTCCTCGAAGAAGGCTCGGTGCCTGTGGCTCAGTGGGCTAAGGCGCCAGCCACGTACACCTGAGCTGGTGGGTTCGAATCCAGCCCGAGCCCGCCAAACAACAATGACGGCTGCAACCAAAAAATGGCTGGGCGTTGTGGGGGGCGCCTGTTGTCCCAGCTACTTGGGAGGCAGAGGCAGGAGACTCGCTTGAGCCCAGGAATTGGAGGTTGCTGTGAGCTGTGATGCCACGGCACTCTATCCAGGGTGACAGCTTGAGACTCTGTCTCAAAAAAAAAAAAAAA